>CAUYQG010256106.1:0-18303 GCA_963574415.1 Tarsius wallacei
TTTTGATTTATTGTAGAGATGAGGTCTTGCCAAGTTGCCCAGGTGGGTCTCGAACCCGCGGGCTCAGGCAATCCACTCACCTCAGCCTCCCAAAGGCGCGGGAGATGTTAACTATTTCTAGCTTGCCTCTCCTTTGCAGCAAGGTGGGCCGATTTGCTAAGCAGAAGGAAAGTGAAGTGTGAGTTGTGCCCTGCCACCCATCTTCTATCTCGCCTACCCCAGCCGCCTGGGGTAGGAGGGGATCCCGCCCCAGAGATGAAACGTCAGAACATCTGAGATGTGGTACATGAAAAGCATAATGACCAACTTAATTTCTACAACCAAGTAGGCCCTTTGTCACTACCTTTCTAAAAGCTCCATTTAGTCTTAGAAATGAACTTGAGTGCACAGACATGAGTAGATAAAATAGGGGTCCCACCTAGCAAAACCAATCTCTGATTTTCGGGGAGGGTTGGTGTTGCTGTCTGTTTTTAACATTTCAGTTCATTAGTCTTGACCTCAGTGAAGAGTGAATTAGAGGTTGGAAGATTGGAAAGTGTGCAGGTGGTACGTTTGGGTGGCAAGTATTAAGAAATCCTGGTTTCTCAGCATTTTCTTTGTGGGGCACATGCTGCAGAATTTTCCACCTGTGGGAGGGTTTTTGTGACCCTGAAGGACCCGCCTCCTTAGGGTGGTTTGCTTCTCTAATCTCAGGGTAGCACTGTGAGTCCAAAGGAGTGTTTGTCACCAACCCAGAGGCCAGAGGCCCACTTTTAGAGATGAGGACACTGAGGTCCGGAGAGTTAAATCCAGGCCATGCCGTCGGGTAGTGGGGGAGTCTGGTTGGCCTGGTTGTTTTTCTACAGCACCCATCCAAATGAGTGCCAGGAAGAAAGGGTGGGGGTGTCCTGCCCATTGCAGGAGGGTGGGCTTGGAGAACTAGGTTCCAATAAAGTGGGAACAGGCACTTAGCAAAAGGCCCTGGGTCTTCACGAATAGGAGTGCTCTGGGTGGGAGGAGGAGGACGGGTAGGCCTGAGGACTTGTGGAGGGGCTCAGATGTAGCTGCTTAAATTAGTTCAAAGTGAGAAATGTAATTACTATACTTGCTCAAACCAAATGTCTGAACATTGTTATAAAATGAGGTGTAATCACAGCAAAGAATATTGCGGCGCAGCATTACTCCCACAAAATAGCCTTTGTGTTCTCCGGAGCCCCATGGTGCTGATTAATCTTCTGGGGGTGTTGAAGGCACATTAAGTTCAGGTGTGTGTATTGGACTTAATTGGGGAGTTTTGTCCTGCTCATTTGGACAATCATTCGCAGTTACTCTGTAACAGATACTTGATGAGAGGAAAAAAGAATCAGCATTAAACATCTCAGTTAGGAATATTTGGGGTCAGAATAAAATAAGATCCGGGCAGGAAGGAAAACTGAGGATGATTTATGAGAACTGGTCCTTGTTAACTGCTATTTGAATGATACAAGGGGAGTAGAAAGGACGGTTCAGTAGCTCCCTGGAAAACAACATCCTCTATCAAAATTTTTATGTCATCTCTGCATTTCTCCACCAAGCTAGAAGGTGCTGTAAGAAGATGATTTGAGTCCCGATTCTGCCATTCATTAGTCATGTGACCTTAGGGTAGTTATGTAAACCCTCAGCCTTAGTTTTCCTCTTCTGAGAAATGGGCTCATGTACATACAGTTAGATGAGATAGCACTTGGCACATAAGAAAACACATTAGCAAGTAGTTATTGTCGTAATTATTGTTTCTAATCATGTTTACAACAGCGTGTTTAATGTGTGCTAGAAGAAACTCGCACCTTACCAGATGTAGCTACAAGACAGGAGGGAATGTGAGGAATGAAAGGTCTGTTAGGGAACAGGTGCCTGGAACTAAGTGAGGTTTGCCCCAGAGGACTCTGGGGGTGTGACTGGGAGGGAGGGATTTGTGTGGCAGAAGGGAAGGCTGGTCTGTCCATGCTGGGGAAGTAGTACATAGATGACAGGGCTCTGCCCTCATTTGTAAGAAATAGGCACATGGCTTTTGTGGACCTACCACTTGTGCCATTTGCCTGTTGTCTGGCTTCTCTTTGCTCTTGTGTCCCGGACATGGGGGTCTGTCAGCTCTCCAGCTCCAAGGTCCCACAGGAGACAAGGTGTCTGCCTGTTTTGTTCATTGATGTCTTCTGGGCCTGGCATAACATGGGCTCACGAAGTATCTGCTGAATGAACGAATAGGGTACATTATGAATGAATATCTGCATTAAATTATACACGCTCCTTGAAAAAAACTCCCTGAGAAACTCTTTACTAAGACTGCTTTGCCATCCACTAAAGAGACAAGAGAAATTTTAAAAGCAACTTGATTTGGCTGTAGACAAGTAGTATATACTTGTGCCTACACCTCAGCACCATGCCGTTCACTAGTATATGTAATATATGTGATTAACTTGTGAGTGTATTTGATTACAGATTTTCACTCTGTTTAACATGGTTGTCTGCCTACACACAATGCTTAAAACAATTAAGGGGAGCATTATTAGCATGAATGTTCCTTTTTAGGAAACTGATTATACTGGTGCTTCTGGAGTAAAGTGTTGTGTATTGAGTTTTGAGTGTTAAATTCACCTGATTATTGCTGAGACCAAGCAGTACCAAGCACCTGAGGTCTAGGCTGCCCAGACCAGTGCTTTGATATGCATGTGAGTCATTTGCAGGGGTCTTCTTGCTATATGCTGCAAATTTCCACTCACATCTTTGGGGCAGGGGGACTGAGATTTGGACCACATTTCTAGTAGCAAGACTTCAGCTTGTCTTGAGTATATTGAGGTTCTTTGTGTTCTAAAGATCCTAGTAGTATCTTATTCTAAATGTTGACTTTTCTGTTGTTGTTTTCTTTTTGTTGTTTTTTTTGAGTCAGGATCTCACTTTGTAGCCCAGGATGAAGTGCAGTGGCACAATCACAGCTCACTGCAGCCTCGGCCTCCTTGGTTCAGGTGATCCTTCTGCCTTAACCTCTTGAGTAGCTGGGACTACAGTTGTGCACCACCAAGTCCAGCTAAATTTTTTTATTTTTTGTAGAGACAGATCTCATTATGCTGCTGGTCTTGAACTCCTGGCTCAAGCGATTCTCCCGCCTCGGCTGGGATTACAGGCGTGGGGATTACAGGCGTGAACAACCATGACTGGCTTAAATGTTGACTTTTCTATACTTAGTCCCTTCTGGAAATAGTTGTCTCCTTAGAAGACTGTTGTCCGGTTAATATAGATCTGCAAGTTTCTCTTTAGCTGCTCCTGAGCTTGGGCATTTCGGGACTCACTGTGGACCTTGAGTTAAGTCTTAAAGCTTTGCATTTGGATTTTGGGAATGTATTTTGACTTTTGGATGCAAATCAAATGTTATTAGGTTCGGTGTTGGCTAAAAATAGATTGTGCCAATAAATCCTTTGGCAAAAGTGTAAAACATCCCAAACATGACAGATTCATTTATACTTTCCAGTTCGACTAAATGTGCTCATCATTGTCTAACCCTTTTTTGGTTAATATTTAAGCAAATCTTCTGTAGCCTTGCAAAATTAAAAGCTTAATTATGATTCTTTGCATTTCTGTATCATGCCTATTGATTTTAATAATTTCTGGCTCAGCCTGTAATCCTGTGCTTTGGGAGGCCGAGGTGAGTGAATTGCCTGAGCCCACAGGTTCGAGACCTGCGTGGACAACTTGGCGAGACCTCATCTCTGCAATAAATCAAAAAAATTCACCAGGTGTGGTAGCACACACCTGTAGCTCCAGCTACTTGGAAGGCTGAGGCGGAAAGATCGCCGGAGCCCAGCAGGTGGAGGCTGCAGTGGCCGCTCCCAGCCACTGGGCGACCGTGTGAGACTCCAACTCAGAAAATAATAATAATAATTTCTGAATTGTCAGAGGATTTCGGAAGTTGCAGCTGCTTTGTGGAATTACATTCTTCTAATTCAGGCAATACTAGAGGTGTGAGTTTAACTTCAAGTCTGTTTCAAGACACTGTGATTCCATAGTGAGCTCTGATAGGAATCGTGCCTTTACCAAGGCTTTCCTCCTCTAGGTTCTGCGGCATCCCAGGGACTCAAAACTATCCCCTTTTACTCTCCCTCTGCAGGCCTGTCTGGGTGACATCTAGTCCTGAGACTTCATACCCCATCTGTGTGCAATTGACTCTCAGTTTGGTTTCTCCAGCCTAGCCGTTCCCAGAACTCCAGATTGGTATCAGTATCTTCATATGGACATCTAGCAGACATCTAAACTTGTATGTCCAAAAGAGAACTTAGCATCCCCTAAAGTGGGCAGCCCACTCACCCAGCCTTCCCTGTATTGACAAATGGTACCACCATTCACTCAGTGGTTCAGACCTTGAATCTTATGCTGTCTTTATTCCCCTTCCACTTTTTTTTGAGACATGGTCTCACTCTGTCACCCAGGCTGGAGTGCAGTGGCACGATCACAGCTCATCGCCATCTCAACCTCTTGGGTTCAGGCGATCTTTCAACTCCAGCCTCCCAAGTAGTTGGGACTACAGGTGTACACCACCACGCCCAGCTAATTTTTTTTTATTTTTTATTTTTTTGGTAGAGACAAGGTCTCGCTATGTTGCCCAGGCTGGTCTCGAACTCCTAGGCTCAAGCAGTCCTCCTGCCATGGCTGCCCAAAGTGCCAGGATTATAGAGGTGAGCCACCACACCTGGCCAATTACCCCTTTCTTGCACCACTTGTCTGCTTCTAATCTAACGAGGCTGTCTGTTGTTTCTCTATGAAACAACCCAAATTGTCCTTTATTCTCCCCTCACAGCTACCTACCTTGGTCAAGCTATCACAGTGTCTCATCTGAACTCCTCCGACACCGTAGGTCAGTCTTACCCCTGAGTAATACAGTCTCTGCAGCATAGTCAAATGATCTTTTCAGAAACCACATTATTTTTTGTGTCTCTTTGCTTAGAACCTTCCAGCAGTTTCCCAGGGGACTTAGACTCCTGACCTGGTCTAGCTGTCCCTGATCCTTGCCTTGGCCTTGTGTCACACATTCTCCCCAACTTGTGCCTTCTGCTGTGAGCCAGGCAAGCTCTTCCTTCCGGTCTTTGTGTGGTCCCTCTGACTGTCCTTCTTGCTCTTCCCATCACTGTCTCCTTCTTGATCATTGTGTCTGAGTTTAAATGTCGGCTCCTCCGACACTCCTTCCCTGGCCCTCGTCATCCCCTCTGATGTCACCCAACTTTAAGTTTGTTTGACACATGCCAGGCTCGGTGGCTCAGCCTGTAATCCCGCGCCTGGGGAGGCTGAGGTGAGTGGATTGCCTGAGCCCGCGGGTTCGAGACCCACCCGGGCAACTTGGCGAGACCTCATCTCTACAATAAAAATCAAAAAACCAGCCGGGTGTGGTAGCGCGCGCCTGTAGTTCCAGCTACTCGGGAGGCTGAGGCAGAAGGATCGCCAGAGCCCAGCAGGTCGAGGCTGCGGTGGCCGGGAGCGGCCACTGCACTCCAGTCTGGGCCACGGAGTGAGACTCCAACTCAAAAAAAAAAAAAAAAAGTTTGTTTGACACCTATTACTCTCAGTTGATTTATATGTTCACGGTCTGTCTCCCTTTATGCAAGCGGGAACCCCATTTGTTCTTTCACTAGTGTATGCTAGTGCCTAGAAAGTACCTGAATATAGTAGAATCTTAAGAATTTGTTGAATAAATGAATGACTTTATCTGGAATGCCAAGAACTTTTTTGTTGTTATTTTGTTTTGTTTTGTTTTTGAGTTGGAATCTCACTCTGTCACCCAGGCTGGAGGGCAGTGGCACACTCACGCCTACCACAGCCTCAACCTGCTGGGCTCAGGTGATCCTTCCACCTCAGCCTTCCAAGTAGCCGGAGCTACAGGCACATGCCACCACGCCCAGCTAATTTTTAAAAAAATTTTATTTATTGTAGAGATGAGGGCTCACCAAGTTGCCCAGGCTGGTCTCGAACCCCTGGGCTCAGGCAGTCCTCTCACCTCAGCCTCCGAAAGTGCTGGGATTATAGATGTGAGCCACCATGGCTGTTCACCAAGAACTCTAAAGCTCTACTAGCATTACTGTTTATTCTCTGCAGTTTTGGCAAAAAGTAGTAACATAAACATACTACTCCTAGAGATTGTTTTGTTGTGTTGTAAAGAAGCAGTTTCCAGAGTTGGAAGGCAAGGCCCTGCAGCCACAAGCCTGCATCAAGTAACCTGATCCTTCTGGAGCTGAAACCTTGTTCCTTTAGAAGTACCTAAGACAATTGACAGATGTGCTGTACAAGTTAGAATCTGTGAGCGGTCTAGATGTTAGCATGCAGTTAGTTAAAAATATTGACCAACCGTGGCCCAGCCTGAAAATCCCGCACTTTGGGAGGCCGAGGCAAGTGGATTGCCTGAGGCCACGGGTTCGAAATCAACCCGGGCAACTTGGCAAGACCTTGTCTCTTCAATAAATCAAAAATTAGCCAGGCGTGGTAGCGAGTGCCCATAGTTCCAGCTACTTGGAAGGCTGAGGTGGAAGGATTACTGGAGCCCAGCAGGTTGATGCTGGGTAGCCATGAGTGTGCCCCTGCACTCCAACCTGGGTGACGGAGTGAGACTCCCAGCTCAAAAAAAAAAAAATTGAAGTAATGGGAAAATACTTCTTGAGCTCTCACTACATTGTACTTGATGCTACCGGGAGAAAAATAATATAAGACATGGCAACTGAATGTTTGTAAACATTCAGTACTTGACTTCTGGTAAACTGAACAAGTGTATATATCTCTGCTTCCTCCCAAAATGCTAGTAAAATGACAGCAAGGAATAAAAACAGTATAAGCCCAGAAACCTTCCAGAGCAGTATCAACCAAATTTTGCAAGATGCAATGCCAGTGCATGAATGCTGATTTAGCAGAGCTGAGAAAGCTGGATCCCAACTGCCTGCCAGGGCGGGGAGTGCAAAGCTGGGGGCGGGGTAAGTGAAATTTTTGCTACAGAATCCTAAAGGCTCGGTTCCAGATGCAGGACGAGGCAAGACCAAACTAAAAACAGGATGTGGAAGGACATTCCATTAAGAAAGAAAAAAGAGAGAGAGTGCACCACAGAATCTAGGAAATGGGACTCAACAACAGAAGTGAAGAAAGAAGGCGGGGCGTGTGCCCCCCCCCTCCCCACTGTGCTTTAGCCACACACCAAGACCCTGAGAGCAGCCCATCTAGGCAGCACATGGCGGGGAGTGGAGGAGGGTGGTCCCAGAAGGGGCCGCACCAAGCAGAAATGCTTCTGATCCTATTTCAGAGAATGTTTTTCAGCCCTGGCTCAGTTTATGGATGAACTAATGATTCATGCATAAAAAACTTAAGCAAAAGTAAACAAGGAGGCAATTTTAAATACAGGAATAAAACAGAAAGTTACCAGAAAGAAAATATAACTAGCTCTCAATAGTTCCATCATCATAACAGTCCACCACCAAATCTTGATTTAATTAAAAGTGTCATTTATCTATTTTAGAAGGAGTGAAGTGGAGAGTTGTGGAGGGGCCAGAATAATATAAGCGAAACCTCAGAGAGCTAGTTATGTCACCACTAATTTGATGTCAGAAGGCTTGGGCATCCGTGGCTTCATTGGAGAAGCATTCACACCTGTGTGTACCCTGCAGCGCTGAGAATAGCTGTCAGGTGCTTTGGAGGAGGTGGTTGTCTAAGGAATCTAGCGAAGATGGAATTCCTGTCTTTAGGAAGCAGGCAATCTAATTAGAAAAACCTGGGCTTGTGAATTAAATATATGTTACCTTGTGTTGCGAGTAAAGGACAAAAAAAAAATGACGCTAGTAAACAGATTGTAGGAATTTTGAGGGGAGAGGGGAGATTGTCTTGGTTTAGGCAATTGAGAAAACCTTCACAGAAGAGAAAGGAATCGATTTGCCTTGAGAGATTAGGGTTTAGGTAAAAAGGAAAAGGAGAAAGAGGTGTCCTAAGTCACAACCCACTCTGATTGCCAGTGAGAAAGGTTAGTGCACTGCTCATTTGTTCACGATGGTGGTGGGCAGGTGTGGGCTCATTCCTTGGCACTGTCTGTGGCTGATTTCTGACAGGCCTGTGTCGTTTTCAGGGTATTCATGAGTAAGTACTGGCAAAGGATCTCTGAGGCCAGGCCACGTAGATCTTTAAGCCTGGGGCCAAGATGTAGTATGTGTCTATTTCTCTATCAATTTTTTTTCTACTTTAGTATTTCATTCAAAACAAGGAGAGAAAAGTCAAATCTTTTTCCTTTTTTCTGATGACCATGACTGAATTTTTCTTGCATGAACGGTTCTAGAGTTCTTCTTTAAAAGAAGAATTTGGCATATGGCAGACCTCCTCAAGCTATCTTTAGTTGGTTGTGGGGTGTAAGTGATTAAGCATGCAGCTGTACTTGCTACCAGCACATGCTTTTAAGGAGTGAATGGCAAAGCAGGCAGGCCTGGTTAGAAGTTTAGAATAGCTTCTTGGGATCAAAGATCGCATTTTTTTCAAGTGCATGAGCCCCTCTCCTCAGGACTGAAGCACTGCAGGCTGTTTGCATCAGAGGCAGGGTGACTTATTTGTTTAAAATGGCAGCCATCGTTGGCTCTGGAGAGGCAGCCATGCTTCACTTGGAGGAGACAGGAGGAGGCTGGCTTCACTTGACTTTGTATGGTTTGGCTCCAGTGCTCCTTTGGAATAAAAAAAATTATTTGCTTCTCCAGTGCGTCCCAGGACAAATCCATCTCTGTCCTATTGCTCTGTTACACTACAGTGCTGGTTCCTTAGTCTTCAAAGTTTGGAACTCCCTCTTGCTTTTGCTCCAAAAATTTGTTCTTTCACTCAGCAAATATTTACCAAGTTTCTGCCATATGCAGGACCATGTGGAGAACACAAAGATGAATCAGACGTGGGGCCTGTCCGCAAATGTTGTCAGTCAAATATAGGTCATAGGGCAGGCATACAGCAACTTTTACTAGTAAGTGTCCAAGAATAGCATGATGTGCTGTAGCTAATTAGTGGGGGAAGGAGATTAGTGAGACGGGTGGGTTCCAAAGTAAACCCTCATGGAGAAGGTGACATTGGAGTTGAGTCTTGAAGGACAGGCTTAGTAGTGCAGAGAGGGATGCTCTTTGCAGAGGGTATAGCACAGGAGCTAGAAAGCCAGGGTGGAGAATAGGATGAAAGTGATCAATGTTGAGTCCTCACTCTATGCCAGCTACTTGACTGAGGCTTCCCCCATGTTATCTCCTTTTGTTCTCGTAGCAGCTTGTTTCCTAAGAAAACTGAGTCCTGCAGCATTAAGACAACTTGCCCAAGAATGCTCATAAGTGGTAAAAGTGGAGATTTGAACCCAGGACAGTTCAATTCCAAATTTCAAATGTTTAGCCACTAAGCCAGAGCAGGCTTTAGTTAAAAGATACCTGAAGGAAAAAAGGAGTAATTTGAAGGGATGTAGTTTAGAAAAAAGTGGTTTGAGGCAGATGGAAAAAAGGACCTTGAGTGCTGAGCTAATTACTCTGTAAGCCACGGGGAGCCATTGAAGGTCTTTAACGGGGTGTGACGTGGTCACAGCAGGACTTCCAACTATAACTGCAAAAATATTTGAGTTCATTACTATGTGCTGGCCACTGTCCCAGGTGCCTGACACCTCAACCTCTTTTAATTCTCATAACAGCCCTATGAGATAGGTGCTACTGATGCCCCCTTCTTCTTATAAGAAAACTGAGTCCAAGTTTAGAGAGGTTGTGTGGCTTGCTGGGAGTGGAATTGAGTATGAGGTGCGAGATGCACTTGGGATCAGAGGCAGAGTGGTAATCCGGGCCACTGGAGGAATCTATGAGAGGTCATGGGTGAGAGGAAAGATACATGTGAGAGTTGGGGCCATTGAACGGGCTGGGAGAATCTGCTGGCAGAGGTGTCTAACTTCCATGGTGTTGCGTGCTATTGTTGGTGAGAACACGGAGGAGCTGAGGAAGGGGGAAGTCCCCTTCCTTTTCAACCCCACACACAGACTTGGAGGGTCAGGTTGGGACATTCTGCCCACAGGTGAAGCTGAAGGCAGGTGTCAGGGCTGGACATAGCAATGGGCAAAATCTGTGGAGGGTTCAAGTCTGTAAGGCTTTAAGAAAGGGCGTGTGGAGGCCGGGAGCTGGGGCCAAGGACAGAGGAATACAGGAGATCACGAACACTAGGTCGAGTGGAATGGTGGGGGCCAAGCAGAGACATGTTCAGTCAGTGGGCTAGATACCTCTCTTGCACCCTCGCTGCTGCAGTCAACCCCAACTTGAGGTAGTCTCCCGAATTTTCCTCTTTCAGAAAATGGATAAAAACATTACAATTAGCATAAATTTGCCTCAGAAAAAGACAGAAGTAGCATAATGTGAGAATGTAATGTGTTTTTTTAAAAATTTCTTTTCATGGCCAAGCACTTTGGTTCATGCCTATAATCCTAGCACTTTGGGAGGCGGAGACAGAGGCAGGAGGATTGCTTCAGACCAGGAGGTCGAGACTGTGATAAGCTGTGATCATGCCACAGTACTCCAGCCTGGGAGACAGAGTGAGACCCTGACTCCAATAATAATAATAATAATAATAATAATAATAATAATAATAATAATTCCTCTTCATATAAAAGAGAAAAAAAAAAAACCTCTTGGCTGTGTGTTCTCATCCTTTGCTTTCTATCTTCTGGGATTCTCAGTGTGATCAGAACTGGGCTTGGCGTCCCGGAAATAGAAATAACAAGCAAGACCCCTCATGGCTCCTAGCAATCTTAGTACCAAAATTGAAAATGAGACACAGACCTGAGGTGTAACACAGGGGACAGAGTTCCAGCTAATGGGTAAAGCCAGGGAGGGGACTTCTCTTCAAGTGTGTCCTTCTCTTTAAGTGCCGGTGGGTCAGATGAATGTTAGACCTAGGGTCTATGAAACCTGTTGTGATAAGAAGACATGTGCTCCCAGGTCAAATCTGGCCCAGAGGCGGTTCGCAGTTTTTGTGTTTATTGAGACTGCTTTGAAATGGAAGGTCCATTAAGCCTGTAGATTCACAGCTGCCTCCGGGCCTCAGTCCCAGTGGCCCGTGCAGGGCACTAGCAGCCACCCAGATGCAGGGCAGGTCTCTAAAAGCAGCATCCCTTGCCAGACGCCTGTGAATTTTCAAAGCAGGGAATTTGACTGCAGCATCATCTTTCTGAACCTAATGATGTCTAATTGCTTAGCTGTTGAACTGTGGTTGATCTATTTCTAGGAGATTAGCTACCTGTGAGGAAATGAGAATTTAAATTGTTTGCTGGACTTTAAAAAATTTACATATGAGGGAGACATCTTATCCATAGATGCATCAGACTCAGGGAAAGCTTTTCCCCCCAAGTAACAGCCACTATTCATTGACTGTTTTCCTGCTGAGTACTTTCACACATTCTTAGTTGTCCTCAGAACATTTTTTACTTGTAGTAGTCTTATCCCCTTTTTAGAGATGAGGAACCCTCAGGTTCAAAAGGGTAAGTAGCTTGCTTAAGGACTCCCAGCTGTGGTAGCTGCCAGAGCTGGAACTGGAACACAGCTCTTTCTGGGCTAATCCATTATCAGGAATAGACTGACAAGATGGCAGTAATATTTCTGAATGAACGTACAAAGAAATGAATGAATGAATTCTACAAAAACAACAGTTCATATGTTCCCTAGTATGAGAGAATATTTGAGAAAGTTGTTTTGAGAAGGAGACCACGGACCAGGAGGCACCAATATGTCTTCCTTATTTCTGGTAAGTCCCTTTATGATGACTTACAGCAAAGGAAAACAAAACTCTGATTTATCACTAAATAGATATTATGTAAAATTGCACTTTTCAGCCCTGGGTTTTGGGAAAGGAATTGGGAGCTGGAGATCCAGGTGAGGGGCAGGCTAGGAAGAGAGTGCCACGTTTTGGTGTTTTGTTTTGTTTTGTTTCTTTTTTGTTTTTTGAGTCAGAGTCTCACTTTGTTGGCCAGGCTGGAATGCAGTGGCACACTCATGGCCACTGCAGCCTCCACTGGCTGGGCTCAGGCAATCCTCCCACCTCAGCCTTCCAAGTAGCTGAAACTAAAGGCACACACCGCCACACCCAGCTAATTTTTTTATTTATTGTAGATAGGCGGTCTCACCAAGTTGTCAGGGCTGGTCTCAAACCCCTGGACTCAGGCAATCCTCTCCCCTCTGCCTCCCAAAGTACTGGGATTGCAGGCATGAGCCACTGCCCCCAACCGAGAGTGCCACATTTATGATACTGAGTTTTCCACAATAGTACGCATCTATGTGCAGTTGTCTAAAGGTGGTTGAACACTACATTTAGGATTATTTCAAATACCGTGCTGTCTTGTTTTTTTATCTCTGTAGCAATAGCACTCTGTATGAAAAATAGTTCCATACTCTTTTGCTTTTTGAAGAGGATATGAGGAAAGATCTGCTTTAAACTCCAGACATGCTCCTTGAAGTTCCTTTTTCCTGCTACTGAGTGGAGGTAGCATATCCCGTTCATGGAGGTCTGACAGATCAAGGCCCCTCTCATTTTGTGCTAACCTCTGCTTCCTTCCGTCATTCTTTTCAGTGAGCTCCTAGCAGTCCTCCACAGGGACACTTAGGAAGACAAGAGCTTGGAGGAGGAGGAGGACTGAGTGTCCCTGCACGTTCTGATTAATCCTATTCGTTGTCAAGTACAGCTTTTTAATGAGCTGATTCATTACTGAGAGTAGGTCTCATGCAAATCCCCAGTTTGCATCCTGCGGATTTAATTCCTAACAATTTCCTCATTTCAGCGCAACTCCATTGTACCACAGGCTTTATAATATTCTTTTTTTATTTTTTTTTTATTTTTGAGTTGGAGTCTCACTGTCGCCCAGACTGGAGTGCAGTGGCCGCTCCCGGCCACCGCAGCCTCGACCCACTGGGCTCCGGCGATCCTTACGCCTCAGCCTTCCAAGTAGCCGGAATTACAAGCGCGTGCTACCACGCCCGGCTGATTTTTTTTATTTATTGTAGAGATGAGATCTCGCCAAGTTGCCCAGGCGGGTCTCGAACCCGCGGGCTCAGGCAATCCACTCACCTCAGCCTCCCAAAGGCGCGGGATTACAGGCTGAGCCGCCGAGCCCGGCTTATAATATTCTTTTAATGTGAAGTCTCACCTTACATTTTATTTCAAAACTATGAGGCACCTATTTTTTAAAAAGAAAGCCTTGAAAAAAACCTAGAAAACATGGGTGGATATTTAACTCATCTCTAAAGGAAGATAGATTGGCTACACATGAAAGTTTTGGAAGAAATTAAAGAGGAAATCACTGATTAAGTTTTGAAACTTAAGTTTGTGTAGTATCACGGATAAGTTTAAGAGTTCAAGAAATTACAAAAAGAGACACTAAGACAACCAGGAAAAAAATAGACGGTGCTTTAAAAAACACCAAGCTAACTGGCTAAAAGGGAAAAATATAGTTGGCTAAACAGAACAAAATAGTTCATTCAACACATTTTAAAATAATGCAGTGAAAACTAATAATAGCAGTTTTTCAACTATGATTATCAAATAGAAAAATATATTTAAATGCTGGTGTGGTTTTGGGGAGGGAGCATTTTTCATACACTGTTACTGGGGGTGGAAGTTTGTGCAAAAATTCTGGAAAGCAGTTTGATAATTTGTGTTACTTTTTTAAAAAATTCATTCTTTTATCCAAAAATTGCTTTTCTAGAAATGTGAAGATAATAATCAGGTGAAAACACACTTATGGGCAGTGTTGCTTAAAGTTTTGTGAGTGAAAATGTTGATAAGATCCTAGTAGAATGATTAAACCGTATGGAACATTCATATATTATGCAACCTTGGAAAACAGTACTTTCAAGGAAGCTGTTTAGAATACAGACAGTACAAAATTGGATGAAAATAGGACACAGAACTTTACCTACATGTCAGGACCCACATTTTGCCTAAAACACACATAGCAAAAAGATGGCAGGAACTACACTAGAATGTTAGCACTGGTCATTTCTGAGCTGTGATGTTGCAGGGATGACTCTTGTTTTTCTTCCTTAGTCCTTTATGTATACGAGAGGGGACCCCAAAAAACTCAGAATTATCTTTTCTTGGAGGGTGGGCCCCTTGTAGTACAGGCTTCCCCCACTAGTTATGTGTTCTAGGAACCCATGGGCATTGGTGTACCAGCTAGCATTGTTGTGAGAGGCTGCGTTCGGCTTCAGTGAATTTCTTTCTTTTTTTCTTAAGTTGGAGTCACACTCTGTCACCAAGGCTGGAGTGCAGTGGCACACTCATGGCCACCGTAGCCTTGACCTGCTGGGCTCAAGCAATCCTTCTGCCTTAGCCTTCCGAGTAGCTGGAACTACAGTCACGCACTACCACACCCAGCTAATTTTTTGATTTATTGTAGAGATGAGGTCTCACCAAGTTGCCCAGGCTGGTCTTAAACCCCTGGGCTCAGGCAATCCTCTCACTTCGGCCTCCCAAAGTGCCGGGCTTATTGACTTGAGCCACTGTGCCCAACCTTAGTGAATTTCTTTTTGGAAATTCTTTCATTGTGTTTGCCCATTTCATGATGGATGATTTACAAGCTCATCTGTCCAGACTGCACTAAGTGCTCAGCAGTTTTTGACCAAAAAACAGCATGACCCCCATGTCCCCCATGCCCCACCCTTCCTATTTATCCACTCTTGTCTCCAGTGACTTTGTTTTCTTTCCCTGATGAAAAAAGTCCTAAAGGGAAATGCTTTGCTGATGTGGAAGAGGTGAAACAAAAAAAACAGTAGAAGCGCTAAAAAGCATTCAAACTGACAAGTTTAAAAACTGTTTTGAGGAGTGGGAAAAGCATCTTGATAGGTGTATTGCATCAGATGGAGTGTACTTGGAGGTGCCTGAAGTTTAAACATGCAAAAATAAATACACAGTTTTTAATAGATAAACTTTGGGTTTTGGGGGGGTTCCCCTCGTACATTAAGATGACTAGCTGTTCTGGTTTGCCTGGTACTGACCTGGCTTTAGCATTGAAAATCCTTCTCCAGGCCGGGTGCAGTGGCTCACACTTGTAATTCCAGCACTTTGGGAGGTCAAGGTGGGTGGATTATTTGAGCCTAGGAGTTCGAGACTAGCCTAGGAAACATGCGAAACCTCATCTCTATAATAAATTTCAAAATTTGGTGGGTGTGGTGTAACGTGCCTGTAGTCTCAGCTACTCTGGAGGCTAAGGTGGGAGGATCACCTGAGCCCAGGAGGTTGAGGCTGCCGTGAACCATGATCATCGTGCTCATACCACTGCACACCAACCTGGGCAACAGAGTGAGACCCTGATTCAAAAAAAGAAAGAAAGGAAAGGAAGAGAGAAAGCAAAGAAAGTAAAGAAGGAGGAAGGAAGGAAGGAAGAAAAAGACAGAAAATTCTTCTCTGCATGGTTGGTGATGAGAGAGAGAGAAACAGAGATAGAGACAGAGATGGCCAAAAATAAAATGACAAGCTGATGGGGCCTGTATGATAGTCAGTCAGTTGATTTTCTGATGATAAAATTAATATAACTTATTTTAGAAAATGTAGGAAAAGAATAAATACACAAAAACTTACATGGTGCTTACCTGTGACCCAGAGTGTTCTAAATGCCTTGGTGGCTCACACCCTAATCATCATAACCCATGAAGTAGGAACAGTTATTGCAACTCCATTTACAGAGGCACAGATTGAGTAGTTCACCCTAGGTCACATAGTCCTTGACAGAGTCTGGATTTGAACTCAGGCAGTCTCGATCCAGAGTCTGGGCTGTTGACAACCACCTACATCTCTACAGATCCCCCCCACTCTAACCTCTCCCCTTGCTGCCCTTTCAATAGTTTCGATGCCGTTACTGCCCACGCCATGCCACTGAGCTGGCCAGGCTCGACCTACTGCTCCTTCACTCCAGCCCCAGTTGTCATGGCCAGGACTGCCTTTGACCTTGCACAGAGGAAACATCTTCTGGTCAGGACGGAGCCTGGGGTGGGGATTTCCAGAGCGGCGCTACTGGTCTCTGGTGATAGAGTTCTTTCAGTTTTGCTACGTGGTCTTGTGGCAGAGAACTGGGTCCAGGTGCAGCCTTGGTTATTTCTGGAAACACTTCTCCTTTTCTTTTATTTTGCCAAGTCTGGCTCATCAGTCATCTTCTTCTCTGAAGGTGATTTTGGAGTCTCTGTCCAGACTTCAGACATTTCTGTAGGTGTTGTATTCGTCCATGGGTTTTGGACTCTGAATTTTAGAAAGAATCCAAACGTAGGAAGGGGGTGATATATATATCAGGGTATCCATCCTCAGCTTTGCTCCACGGAGAACTGCCTGCTTGCACATTTTCTTTTCACCATGTTATCCCTGGGTGGTGGATATATTCATTCTTTTTGTGGCCGGGCACAGTGGCTCATGCCTGTAATTCCAGCACTTTGGGAGGCCGAGGTGAGAGGATTATTTGAGCCCAGAAGTTCGAGACCAGCCTGGGCAATGTAGCAAGACCTCATCACTGCAAAAAAATTAGCCGGACCGGGCTTGGGGGCTCAGCCTGTAATCCCAGCGCTTTGGGAGGCTGAGGCGAGTGGATCGCCTGAGTCCGAGGTTCGAGATCCGCCCGGGCAACTTGGCGAGACCTTGTCTCTGCAATAAGTAAAAAAAAATTAGCCAGGTGTCGGAAGGCCGAGGTGGAAGGGTCACTGGAGCCCAGCAGGTTGACACTGGGGTGGCCATGAGCGTGCCACTGCACTCAGCCTGGGCGACGGAGTGAGACTTCAACCAAAAAAAAAAAACCAAAAAATTAGCTGGCTGTTAACCACCACCTGCATCTTTACAGATCCCCCTCCCCCCAACCTTTCCCCTTGCTGCCCTTCTAGTAGTAGTTTCAATGCTATTACTGCCCTGTAGTCCGAGGTAAAAGGATCACCTGAAGCTAGGAAGTCGACGCTGTGGTGAGCCTTGATTTGTGCCACTGAACTCCAGGCTGGGCAACAGAGTGAGACCCCGACTCCAGAAATAAATAAATAAAAATTTAAAAATAGGCTGGGCTCGGTATCTCAGCCTGTAATCCCAGCACTTTGGGAGGCCGAGTCAAGTGGATTGCCTGAGCCCGCCAGTTCGAGACCAGCCCAGGCATTTGGCAGGACCTCGTCTCTACAATAAATTAAAAAAATAGTTGCGTGTGGTGGTACGTGTCTGTAGTTCTGGCTGCTTGGAAGGCTGAGGCGGAAGGATCGCCTGAGCCCAGCAGGTCAACGCTGGGGTGGTGTGAGCGTGCCACTGCACTCCAGCCTGGGCAAAGTGAGACCCCCAACTTTAAAAAAAATTTTTTTAATAAATAAATATTCTTTTTGTTTACCTGTTTTAAGCATTTCTTCAACAAACTTGCTTCACTTTCCAGGTTTAAAAATATAATTCCATTTTTTTTTTTTTTTTTGGTAATGCAGTTTTACTTCTGCAAAACATCCAGCTCCTTCAAAAATCTGTATATGGCAGGGATCTTTCTCACCATCATTCAAGTTAGAGCAACTCCATTTCTCTGTCAAAAAGAAACACCTTTAGCTATTGTCTGAACTTGCCAGGATTTCTGAGAATGATGCCAGAATTCTGGTTGTTTGTTTTGTCACAATAATTGAACAATGAGAGGGCACTGACATTCCTCACCCATGAGGCGGAGGTGCAAAATTAGATGTGGGGGATGGTTTTGCTTTTACATCTTAGAAATCTGTTAATTGACAAATAACAAGACAGAGTTTTAGGGACTTAACATCTTTGTGGGAACTGTGAGATTTAAGCTAAAACAAAGTTTAAATTTGGACCTCGTATGTTGTGTTTCAGAAAATCTATGTGTTTCTTTCAAAATGTATGTGTCATCCTCCTTCCTTCCCCCAACACATTCTTGGTGGCTAAGAGAAGAAGTCATGTAGAAAAATTAAATTCTTTCTCAATTGTAAAAGTAGATTGTCTTTAGAATTTTTAGTGTTCAAAGGAAAGACTCTGCTTCCCAAGGCAGGATAGTTCCTTAAAAAAAAAAAAAAGACACTGACGACTAACATATCTTTGTATTGCTCTCTCTCTGGAAGGGGCATAAGATATCTCAGATGACAGCAGGGGTGAACTCTGCCCTGGCCAGTTAGATTCCCAATGCTGGGGCAGAGCTGTCAAGCGAAGGGCCTTTCATCTTTCAGAGGAAGGAGGACTGTGGGCCTGAGAGACCAGAGTACAGGGTGGGGGGTGGGAGGGGGTGTCTGGAGTTGTAGAGCCCTGATGCCTGCCTCCCTCTGCAGGACCAGAATCACTAGGGCTGTTAGAAAT
>CAUYQG010256108.1:0-16146 GCA_963574415.1 Tarsius wallacei
GATCTGCTGGGCTCTGGCGATCCTTCCACCTCAGCCTTCCACATAGCTGGAACTACAGGGGCACACTACCACGCCCAGCTAATTTTTTTGATTTATTGTAGAGATGAGGTCTCACCAAGTTGCCCAGGTGGGTCTCGAACCTGCGGGCTCAGTCAATCCACTCACCTCAGCTTCCCAATGCGTGGGATTACAGGCTGAGCCACCGAGCCCGGCTGTCTATTACTTTTCATTTATTTTTTAATTTTATATCTAAGTTTATCTGCACTTTACATTTGGGTCCGTAGTGAAAGATTTAGCATCTCAGAGTAATTCTTTTCTTCACAATATGTTACTCTAGCTGAAACCACATCTTTTCTAGGCTAGTCAATCAGAAATGTAGTATAATGGGAACCTTTGCTGAATATGAAGCAGATTCCTAGAAAACAAGTGGGCATTGATTTATTTTTATTGATGTGCTTTTACTAACTGACAGGAAGTGTTCTTTGAACACCTCTCTCCCAACCATTCCACTCCAATAAGCCACTGACTTTGATAATTTCCAACACATGGTCCATGCTGCTGTCTAGAGGACTGAGCGCCTCACCAGCCACAGTGTTAAGTGGGGCAACAGCCACCCTGGTCCCTCCCACAAGGATGTGGCATTTTCCTGATAAGGGACTTACCGCCTGACCTCATATACCCCTCATTTTGGGAATACAGACCGGGATGTGATTACCTCGAACAGTTCTCGGTCTATAAAAAAAAAGAGAAAGTTAGCTAGCAATAAATCTTTAGATGAACTATGCATATATCCAGTGTATAAGAAAAAGCATCCTTGTGGGGGAAAGGTTATCAAACAAATGGGAAAAATCAGATTTTTTTTTTCTTTTTGAGTCCTTATGTTATCGATGTCATTGAGCACCGGGCATTGTCTAAGATCTCCAAATTCCATGGCCTGGTCTCTGGAAATCCGGCACAGAGGCAGATGATGTTTTGAAGGTGAGCTGGGGAAGGCACTGGGCACTGCTGTTAAGAGCATTGTCAAGTTACCTCCGCCGGGTTAGAAAGAGCCGGCTGTGCATTTTTATTCCCAATTTTTACCACCTAAACATTGCAGAAATGTGATATTAAATTCTAATACAGTATCCTTCTTTTTGACTGATATTCTCACCCACCAGAAAGAGCGTCTTGAGGCTTATTTCTGCCTATTTTTGGTTTGTTTATAAATGAATTAGATATTCAATTCCCTACCAACTGGAATAAAAAGGAAAACATATTCTCTCATAATACTGCTATCCTAACACACCCATAATATTCTTTTTGGTATATTTTCCTGAGCATGTATTTTACATAGCTTTAACTTTGTTACTATTATTATTATTTTATTTAAACTTGCAGTGTGTTTTAAAAATTTCTTTAGTGTTTTTAATTTTTTTCAAAATTGTTATTCTTAATGGCTGCATAATATGTATTATGTCATAGCTTATCTTTTTAAATTATTTATTGCTAGATAGGTAGGTAATTTCTGATTCTAAACAATACTTCTTTGAACATCTTTGTGTGTGAAACATTTATCACACTGTGAGAGTCCTTTGGCCCAGATTTCTTTGGGCCCTTATTCCAGATTTCTTTTTCTCACTTTCTATTCTAATTTCGATTCCAAAACAAGCAGTATTTTTTTCCAAATGGTTGAATTATTTAGAATATTTGACGTGTTGCCAAAATTCTGCCTGCTGTTTCCTCAGTTATAACCTTGACCTAAATGAATGCAGATAGTGTTTAGAGTGACATTCTAGGTACAACACTCCTTTGTGCTGGTGGTCACAGCAGGGACATCACTGGAGAGGCCTGACTGAAATAAAAATGGCACTTTTATGGCTATGGATGTGTTTGTCCAAAAAACATTTAATCACTTGGAAGGTTTTTTTCCCTTGTCTGTAGTAAGCAGCATTTTGTAACTGTAGAGTTCTGCTAATGCACACTTCTGCCGGGAAGCTTCCCAGGGTGGGGCACAAAAGATACTAAGTGGCAGGGGGGAGATGAGGAGAAAGCCATTAACACTCCAGCAGCGAGGTCAGATTTGATGTTTCCTTTTGTTTGCAGGATCCAAATTAAGAAGCTGCTTCTGTACTTTCCCTGTTGCCTCCCACCTAAACATACTCTTGGGTCATCTCAGTCCGGTCACATCTTTTGACAATTAGCCACCCATTAACAGGGTGATTGAAAAGGAGCCAGAGTGGTTTACACATAAAGTGCTTACTCTTTTCCAGGAAGAACACATATCTCTGCAGTTTCATTAATGCTTTGGCCGATTAGCACACATGAGAAAATAAAATACTTATACTCTAGAAGGCACTAGCAAAGGAAAGAAAGTGGGGTGGGAAGGAAGAAAATTAAAGAACAAAAATAACCTTTAGAGGTTTTTCTTTCTTTTTTTCTTTTTGCAAACACGCTTTGGGGGGGGTGTTATCTTGCTTCTATCTTTTTCTACCTTTAAAGCCAGTATTACCAACCATTTTACTTGTACTTTACTATTATTATCTGGGTGATGGCTGTGACATGTTGATCATATACGGCAGTGAGAAAATTGATTTCCCTCAATAGAAATGCTTCCAATTTTCCCAGGGCCATAATTTTATGTCCACAACAAAATAAAAGGGTCATTTTCCTTAAGATGAGGGGAATTGAAATCTTTGATAAAAACTATGGTAAATGTTGTACTTTTGATTGTGGAAACGGCAGTTTTCACAAACATCTGGTCTGTCTGATTTGGGGGTGTGGGTTGGGGGCAGGGGAGAGATGTTTGAAGGCAAGGAATTGTTGTTATTTTTCTTTAAAGAACTGAATTTGCTTTAAGAAAGCCCAGTAAGTCCACAGCCTCACTCTAAGTGTTCATATTCCCATTAAAGAGAAGCAACAGGGGTGCTGCTTTGAGCTTACCTGCCAACAAGCAAGAGCATTGAAAGAAGCCACTGTCACATAGATTGTGCCTTCTCAAAGAATGAACACCTGTGCGGGCCCTCAGTTCATAGTGAACTTGTCACAAAATGTATTAATAAACCCACAGATGTCGCTTTGCAAGCCAAAGACATTTTGTAACAAAGAAGGTGGTAGGAAGATTGAGGCCAGGGACAAATTGACTTTGCATAGGCGTAGGGAGAATAAAATCAGATGCTGTCTTCTGACTGGAGTCCTAATTGCTGCTTTGTTTGGTTAGCAGACTTTACCCAACCTGATGGAAACTGATTTCCAAGTAGCTGATGAAGCAACATTTACCAACAAATATTTAGAATTAGAGACCTTTGCGTCATCCTGAATCTACACGCAAGGTTAAACTATAAGCTGTCTAGCCAAATAGCTGAGCGTTTTAATCAACATTGATTCACCAACAGAAACATTTTTGTATAATGGCTACCATTGCAACTATAGATGCATGAGAGAAGATATAAAGATCTCTTGGTTTTAAATGGTAATTTTTTTTAACTAAAAGTAATCTGTGGGCTTATGCATTTTTCATGTAGTTTAAAATAAACAAATGGCAAATTTTGTCAGAAAAAAGTAATTTTGATTAGGGTTTTATGAATATGAACAATAAATATTCATTTGTAAGAAAGCAAAATTTACAACCCAGTAGGAATCTGGAAGTACATTCTCCCGGAAAAAAATTAACTCAAGGGGTAGTAAAAGTGCAAGAAAAAACACAGCAATCTCTCTCAAAGTGCAGATTGTAAAGACAATAGTCTTGATGTCTCTTGCTTTTTTTTCTTCTTAGATATTCTTCTAACTACAAAAGTTGAATCCGAAATTACAAGTTTTTACACATCACAATAGTTGTTCTGTATGTGTTTTCATGATTCCAAGGCTCTTCTCATCAAATGAGGTAGAATCAGTTCGTGCTAATAAAGTACTCAAAAATGAAATGTAAACAAAGAGGTCACATGTCTTATTTTCAAAGCAGGTTAAAGCAGGAATCAGTAAGCTATATGTAGTGTGTGCTGAATCTGGCTGCCACCTCTTTCAGCCTGTCTCTGCCAGTGAAGAATGACTTTTACATCTTTAAATTGTTGAACAAATCAAGAATAGTATTTTGTGACATGTAAAAATTATATGAAATTCAAATTCTAGTGTAGTCCATACATAAAAATGGATGGAATACAGAAGTACACATTCATTTACATATTGTCTATGGCTGCTTTCATGCAAAAATGGCAGAGCTAAGTAGTTGCAACAGACCACATGGCCCACAAAGCCTAAGGTACTTACTATCTGGTCATTAATTCATGTTTTTCTTCACTTATTGGAAAAGCTTATTAGATGATTATTTCAAAGCACTTTGTGTGAATGCATTATCATATAAACACACCAATACATTTCACTTTCATACAGACATGAACTTTACCTTCTGATATGAATAAAGCCAGATTGATGAGTGTGAAAACATCAAGGAATCTTTCCTTTGGAACCCACAATTTGGACAAGGTTCAGATCTATATATCTTATACCTGTGGAACAAATAATGTTTCAGTGTCACTAAAGAGTTAGTCTTGAAAAGTGGGTGAGACATTTTCAAGGACACCCTTCAAATAATAGAAATTCTTGAAGCACTTCAGAAGATGTCTGTACCCAAAATAAATCAGTGCTTACATTTTGCCAGCTAAGAGCGTTTATGTGCATCTCTTCAGAAGTGCTGGTAATAGGGGAAGAAAACTCACTTCATTTCTTGGGAGCTGTGCTCCATGAACGTCCAGTTCTTTTTGGTGCAGTTTAAATAACAGCAATTATAAATGGCTCTGAAGACACTGGACTAGGAAGGGTGACTGACAAGGCTTAAAAAAGTGACGCTCATTTGAATCCATGGGCCCGCCTCTTTAATGTGAAAACGTTCCTGCATTTAGAATTGTAACAATGAATTAGAGTAACTCGCCTGCCTCATTAACATGTGGTCTGATCTAGGTAAATCAATTTGGAGGATGTCAGAGTATTTAATCCTTCCCAAGGGTGAATTGTGGCTTTTTCCAATTTGTTGACTTCTGACTACGCCCAGAAGAGTTTCCTCATTTCATCTCAAGCCTGCCTTAGATACTGAGTGTGTCTATGCTTAACCAGGAACATGACTGAATCCTTTTGCAATTATTCTGGCAAAAACAGTAAATTAGTGCATGCTGGAATACAAAGGGAGACGTGGGTGTTTGTTCAAGACATACCCTGAAAGCACCTATCCTTAGAGTAGTGGGGCTGCTCTTGGCTAGTGTGGAATCAGCCTCCCTGTGTGAATTGCACTTCTGAAAGTCAGCATCTGAGAAATTTCAGAGCATGGTTATGTCTTTAGGGCAGAAAGATTTGCAACTAAACTGCAATTTGGGTGGTCAGATGGATTTTTCAAGATTGCTACAATGTCCTAAATTTTGTTCAGTGAGTATGTGATTTGCATGCGTGGTCACATCTTAAGATCAAAATTGTTCATCCTATCATGCACATCTGTTCAGTCTTAGCTGTCACTTGAGGATGAATACATAATGTCTCCAATAACCAGTGGAAAGTGGTGTTCTTGGACCTCCTACTCTCTTGGCTGATGTGTGTTTGGGGTGGTAGGGGAAAAGGGATAGGTATGCCAGGTGGCACTACCTGTGTAAGCAGCAGCCAGTTGTTAAGGATATACCAACATGAACTTTATTACAAAGGCAATGGGGAACTCCTGGAAGACTTTAAGCAGAAAAGTAACATGATCATAAGGTATTTCCAAATGATCAACCTGAACCCAACAAGAATTGGGTTTGGTGGATATGAGGGGACCAGCTGGAGACAGAACAATTAGAAACCAACAGTGATCCAGAGGAAAAATTATTTAGTTTAGTGAAGGTGGGACTGGAAAACAATGGACACATTTCACAGATAGTTAGAAGATAAACTCAAGAAGACATAGTGATTGATTAGATGTGGAAAGTGGGAGGCCATGGTAAGAATTAAGGATGGTACCCAGGTCTCTGCCTTGGGCACATGTGTGGATGGTACTGCCATTTACTGAGAGAAAAAACCAGGTGTCTGTTTTGGGATGAGATGTGGTGAAGATAGAGGATGCAATCTGGTTATTTTTGTCTTTAAATTTTTTTGACTTTGATGTTTTAACCCAATCATTTATGGGTTATTTGAATGTAGGATCTCAGTGATAGAAAAAGTCTGAGTGATAGCAAGGCCCGAAGTGTGCTCTTGGGAGTCAGAGGCTGAAGTGGAGAAGAGGTAAAGGCTGTTGGAGTATAAGAGGTCAAGAAATGCATTCGCTAGGACTGAGTGTTTTTAAGAATTCTCAGATCTCCCAAAATGGCAGCAAGACTTGGCAAAGAGATTCAATTAAATGATCTAGGTGTAAAATCCTTCATAAATGAGGGTGAAGTTACCATGAGTCAATAAGATGAGAGTGACAAGAAGTAAAGAGTGAAATGGCCTAATATTGTGAGTAGTCTACAAGGACCAGGAACTTTTACACAGGGGTAGACATGTAATGTTTTGGAAGGAGTACATTTTTGTGAGTGAGATACTTGGAGGTAAGAAAAATGAAGGCATCTTCTTCAGGGACTTTCAGGGAAATTGATGTCTTCAGGAAACAGGATTTTACAGTCAAAGCAAGCAGTTAGGAGAAACATTTGGTGGAGAGTTTGAGACCACAGGAGACTTTGTGTCCAACTTAGGGGAAAGCCTAGAGAACTCAGTGGAAAGTTTTGGACAGGAAAAGGTTAGTAGGAGTTTAGCACCACAGAGGAAGCATAGAGCAGTCTGAGGATGACAGATGAACAGAAAGTGGGTCTTAGACAATAGAGTGGTGATGAACAGTTGGTTTAGGGAACTTTTAGATTCCTATAACTACTATAACAAATTACCATACACTTAGAGGCGTAATACAACATGAATTTATTATCTTATAGTTCTAGAGGTCAGAAGTTCAAAACTGGGACTTATGAAGCTATAGTCAATGTGTCAACAGTACTGTATTGTTTTTTGGAAGCTCTAGAGAAGAGTGTGTTCCATGCCTTTCCAGATCCTAGAAATGAAACACTCCAATATGTTGGGGGCCAACAGCCTTGAAGGCCCACCAGATTGACAGGCTTAGGATTTGTGACTAATACATGGTAAAAAGTTTTCTGATTCTGTTTAAGCAAAGAATTGTTTAGAACATTTTATTTGTAGTTGTAGTTATGGTGTTTGGACATAACGTTCCATAGGTATAAGTTTATCATTGTAGGCATAAGATTTGAGTACAAGTAAAAGTTTATATTAAGGTATATGTAGGTGATTTATAAGTTTGTTTTTTAGGGCTTGGGATACTTATTAAAGTTTTAGTATATAAGAAGTTGAAGGGTTTAGATGTAGAATTTAAGTAAGTGAAACAGATGTTATCTAACAACTAAAACTACCTTGAGGCCTGAAAAACATCACTAAAAGTTTCTTCTGAGCTGTTCCAAATAGGAAGACAATGAAGGAATTCGAACAAGAGGAAACGACCAAGGGGCTTGAAAGACCAGAGGACCTTGTGAAGGAAACTCCTCATCCATTAAAGAATGTACATCTACGTGAGGTGCTTCAGGAGGGTCCCCAGGTGCGCATTCTTCCGCACAGATGGAGATACTCCACACAAGACTGCTCCAAAGTCTTGGGCCAGAAACTGTTGTTCTGGCCCCCAGAGATTTTATTATGGAAATAACCTGTTTCCCTGGATAATTTAAATAAGGAAGTTAAGTTTGTAAAGGATTAGAATTGTTAGAAAAATCATAATATGTATTAGTTAATTTGGGATATAAGTTCTGTTTTAAAGTTGTTCAATGAGAAGTTTTATGATTTTATATGAGTTTTTAAGTTCATAATTTTAAGGTCTTACATTAATGGACTGCGGGGACTGTTTTTACTTCAAGATAACATCGTTGTTTGGAATGGCATTGTTTTGGGGTGGAGATAGTCTCCGCCCTTAGAGAGAACATTAGCCAAGCACGGAGAAGAATACTTAAACTTAAGCAGTGATTTAACATTACAAAAAATCCATGTAATTTGTTGTAAGTGATTTGTTTTATAATGATGATTTTAACTTGCTCTGTAGCGATGACTTACACAAATTATTTCCTTGCAAAAAGGAATATAAGCTAGCTGCTAACTCACAATAAATGGCTTCTGCTCAAATCCAAACAGTTGTCCAAGTCTCTCTTTCTCTCTCTTTCTCTCTCTCTCTTTCTCTTTCTCACAATCGCCGATGCCGTCTACACCTTCGGAAATCTATGGACTCTGCTGGAGCAGGACTCAGGCATACTTATCTCTACCACTAAAGTAATACATTTTAATCACTTTGTGCTGTTCAATCTCCACACACTTACCACTCAAACCATAGCTTTGTCATTTACTAAACGTCCGCTTTTAGGCCCCGAATGAAAGGTAGAAACCATAGCTCGGCTTCTACCACACCTCAATTCCTTCAAGCACACAAAGGGCCAACAATCCACTCTTTATTTACGAGAGAGGTGAGTGTTGAGTTGTAAAACTTAGAGAGGGGAACAAACACTTTCTGTCATGAACTAGAAAGGGGGAGGTGGCACTTATGTTTTAAGGAGTTCAGAGGGTGTCACCCCAAAATATGCCACTCTGGCATAAGAGGTATTTTGAGTCAAAGACAACTTAAAAAGGAGATACAAGAAAAACTCTGTTTTCTCCCTATCTGCCCGGAAGGGCAGGATGGTTCTTAATCCCCGAGACAACTGCAGAGCCAGGAGAAGCCTCCAGAAAACACATATGGGGAACCTCACTAACTCGCCTTATCTTCCAATACCTTTCCCCATATATTTCTCTTCCCACAATCGACTGCCCCAGAAGCTCGAAGTTCCTTTTCTTTGTCTTGCCAATTCTCTACAGACTTGTTTTCTTTTGTGAAGTTCACCACAGAACCCTAAGTTCTAACCACTCATGTGAGTTATTCATTAATGAAAGTTCCCAATTCTATGTGTGGCACACAGGTTTGTTTTTCTCTTGTTCACCTGTCATCTGTCTGTGCAGTTTTCAGGGCTGTGGCCAATAGCCCTAAAATGGATAGAGAAAAAGTATTTTTTCTTTACTTATTCATAAATTAACAAACTTCAGAAATGCTATTTGAAATGTATGTTGAGAGATTGGCAGACTCTGGTCACTGCTAGGGGAGGGAGAGAGGGGATACGGAGCAACTCAGAGGGTCCCTGCCCACTACCAAGGGGAGAGAGCACCAGCAAGAAGCCCAAACTTAACTTCACCTGCATGCAGCCTACTTTTATAGCAAACCCTCACTTGTACCCCACAGTCCTAAAATAAATTTTAAAAGGAAATGTATGCTGAGAGCATAGATTTAAAAGAGGTTTCATTTTTGTTTTTGTCTAGCGAAATATTAAGGATCTATCACTTAGTAAGAGCCTAACAAGGTGGTGCGTGCCTGTAGTCCCAGCTACTTGGAAGGCTGAGGCAGAAGGATCACCTGAGGCCCAGCAGGTAGAGGCTGCAGTGGCTGTGAGCATGCCACTGCATCCCAGCCTGGGTGACATAGTGAGACTCCAACTAAAAAAAAAAAAAAAAAGACCCTAACAACTTCTCTGTCTCCTGAAGGCTAGAAAAGGCGTTTCCCTACCAAATATGGTGTCTTTATCCTTAGCCTGTTGTAAGCTCGAGTGTTCCTGTTTGTCATGAATTTTTTTTTTTTTTTTGAGTTGGAGTCTCACTTGTCGCCCAGACTGGAGTGCAGTGGCCGCTCCCGGCCACCACAGCCTTGACCTGCTGGGCTCTGGCGATCCTTCCGCCTCAGCCTTCCAAGTAGCTAGAACTACAGGCACACACTACCATGCCCAGCTAATTTTTGACTTATTGTAGAGATGAGGTCTCGCCAAGCTGCCCGGGTGGGTCTCGAACCCACAGGCTCAGGCAATTCACTCACCTTGGCCTCCCAAAGCTGAGCGACCGAATCCGGCTTGTCATGAATATTTTAATGTATTAATAATCTCAAAAATAAAACTTGATCCTATGTCCTGAATGCTAGCTTAGCAGAAAGACGTATGTAAGATGAATGACCTTTGTATGAACAAATTAGAAGGCATGCAGACAAAATTTCTGTTGAGTACCACATTCTGTTTATGCATGCGCATTGAATCAATATGTGTGACTAGAAAAATGAAGAGAGAGACGACACATAAAATGCCAAAAACACACTCATCAGCGAACCTTGAACAATTATCTTAATACTGTAAGGAAGGGATTGGCAGTAGTGGGAAACTGTCAGGGGAGGGGCGGTGGGATTGGCAGTTGAGGGAAACCGCTAGGGGAGGGAGAGGCACACCTCAACCACAAGGGTACCTGCATAATCAACGTTTGTAGATCTAACCCTGAATTGTACCCCACATCTTTATCATAATAAAAAATAAAATAAAATGCCAAAAACATTTGTAAGCTCCCCCGTCCTCCTCATTACTGAAAGGAATTAACTGTTTCTAGCATGTTACTTTCCTATTACTGCAAAGAAACACCACCCACACCACCAGCAAGGTTTAGACCATCTCCTTGCTGATGTTTTTTCATGTGTTCACTAGTAGACATGTAGACATTCTCTAGTCACACATCAGGACATTCCTTTACCTGTTTAAGCTTTTTTCAAATAATGTATTGTGGACATTATACATTGTCAACGCACCAGGGATCTATGTGATCTTTTTTTTTTTTTTGAGTCGGGATGTCACTTTGTCACCCAGCTGCAGTGCAGCGGCACGATCGTGGCTCACTGTAGCCTCAACCTCCTGGGCTCAGGTGATCCTTCCATCTAAGCCTCTGGAGTAGCTGGGGCTATAGGTGTGCATCACCATGCCTGGCTAATTTCTTGATTTTTTCTTTTTTTGTAGAGATGGGGGTTCTCGCTCTGGTGCCCAGGCTGATCTAGGTCTCCTGGTCTCAAGTTATTCTTTCATCTCGGCCTCCCAAAGTGCTGAGACTACAGGCATGAGCTACTGCCCCTGGCCTATGTGGCCATTTTTGATGCTTGACTCTATAGGTGTGCAATAAATTATTGAACCAGACCTTTCTTAATAGAAGCTTATGGAATTTTTTCTTTCTGTTGTATTGAGAACAATGAATTACGTTACATACATCTTTGCACCACTAAGTCATATTAAGATAAGTTGTCAAGAGATTTAATTTTTTTTTTAGTTGAAGTCTCACTTTATTGCCCAGGCTGGAGTGCAGTGGAATGCACACTCACAGCCACTGCAGCCTCAACCCGCTGGGCTCAGGTGATCCTTCCGCCTCAATCTTCCAAGTAGCCGGAACTACAGGTGCATGCTATCAGGCCTGACTTTTAAAAAAATTTTTTTTGTAGAGACAAGGCCTTGCCAAGTTGCCCAGGGTGGTCTCGTACCTGCAGGCTCAGGCAATCCACTCACCTCAGCCTCCCAAAGTGCTGGGATTACAGGGTGAGCCACCGAGCCTGGCTGAGATTTAATTTTTTTAAATTAGGTTTTCAAAAGCCAAGTGTGTGCCTTTAAAATGTCTTCCAGAAAATCTGCACCAACATATACCCTTATCATTCGCAGAGACAAGGTATTTGCACATAGCTTCAGTGTCACTCCGATATGCATACTTTTGTATTTCTCCCAGCAAACCTCTCTGCCGAAGACAGGGAAAGTAGAAAGAACAGAAAGGAAAAATGCCCACAAAGCTGCCTCAATTTTTTGGTCTACACAGGACCAAGCTCTTCCCTTACATCAATTTTCAGATGGTGTGTCTAATATATTCTGAGGCGGTTATTCAGCCTCTTCTGCAAAACTCACATTTAATTTTTATTTTCCCACATTCTTTCATATGTGATTTGGACAGATACAGGTTACTGAATTAACGAATGCAAATTTCTCACTGCTTCCCTTGAGCTATTTCATCGTTTCTGCTTTAACAGGCAGGAGATAGTCAAGAAATAATGATTCTGCCATTTCTTAAAGATTTCACAATTCTACACACAATAAAGAAAATCTGAATTCCTGGAAGTTATGGTGTTTGTGAAGGATTTAATGTCAGCTCCCATGGAAAGTGTGGGCACATCCATAAGCCCCATTCCACTCTGCCGGCTCGCTGAGTTCCCAGATGGGGTTTGAGCATCACAAGTGAGTCGCAGGTTACTTTGGCAGAAAAGTACATCAGAATACTCTCCAGGAGTATTTCATTGTGTGAAAAGGCATGGCAGCTGTTCTTCAGTTTGGAAAGACAGCATAGGGGAACCTTGGTGTGTAAAATCTTGCTTATCTTACTACCTGAATTAGGAATATGAAAGGATACCACCAAATCCAAAAGCATGAAAAGGTAATATGACATTCCACCATTAACTGGTTTACTTAGTGAAACATAGTGATGAAGTCTCCAGCGTTGAGTCATGGATTTGAAAATATGGAGAGAAATAAATGGATAAAATGATAGGACCAGAATACATTTAAACTTTAAGTACTTTTTCCTTAACAGAAGAAAATACTGTCTCAGAAAACTCAATCAAGATATGAAACACTGTTGCGGGAAACCCAAGTGTTGGCTGGTGAGGAGGTGGGGGGTTTGCTCAGGATGGGGTGCCGGGGCCAGTGGGGGCATCTCCTCATTAAGGGGGGCAGGAGGGGGCAGTGGGCAAAGAAGACACTTGGGTGGTTACAGCTATGATGCAGTAGGAGTCTTTTTTTTTTTTTTGAGTTGGAGTCTCACTCTGTCCCCCAGACTGGAGTGCAGTGGCATGCTCCCGGTCACCGCACCCTCGACTTACTGGGCTCTGGCGATCCTTCTGCCTCAACCTTCCAAGTAGCCAGAATTACAGGCACGCACTACCATGCCCGGCTGATTTTTTGATTTATTGTAGAGATGAGGTCTTGCCAAGTTGCCCAGGCGGGTCTCGAACCCACAGGCTCAGGCAATCCACTCACCTCAGCCTTCCAAAGTGCAGGATTACAGGCTGAGGATTCTTCAGAAGATGGACACTGAGGCTTCTTTGCCAGGAAGCAGTGTTTATTCATGCCGTCACTGACTCATCAGATTCACACCCAAAGGTTGAGCTCCGAGTGCAGCGGGCATTGCCTTATATACTTTCTGCTAACTTTTCTTCACATTCTAGCCCCTTTGTCTCCCTTATATGGCAACATACATTTCGATTGGGCATTTCGCGGCACAGGGTTGTAACAGGGTTATGCGTGCACACTTGGACATGGATTGTGCCATGTTACTTTCTCTTTGCTCTGGGAGGACCTTTACCGCAATGTGTCAATTCTTATGTGTAATAAAGACGCCGATTGCATATGATTCGTAGAATAAGTTTATATTTGGGGCCACGAGGAATCCTGAAACATCATTCGTTTCAATGTGAGGATGAGAGGGAGAGAAGGAAAACTTGACAGGACTAGCAAAAAGCTCAGTATGGTTAGCAGGAATATAAGAAGTGGTTAAAAATAGAAAAAAAGTAATAAATAGTAAATATTAAATGAGATGAGAATAAAATCGACGTTTTCGTCTCCGCAATAAATTCAAATGGACCAAATTTTCCTGTCACAAAACACGTTCTAAAAATACAGATACAAGCCGGGCTCGGTGGCTCAGCCTGTAATCCTGCGCTTTGGGAGGCTGAGGTGAACGGATTGCCTGAGCCCGCGGGTTCGAGACCTGCCTGGACAACTTGGAGAGATCTCATCTCCACAATAAATCAAAAAATTAGCCGGGTGTGGTAGCGCGCACCTATAGTTCCAGTTATTTGGAAGGCTGAGGCGGAAGGATCACCGGAGCCCAGCAGGTCGAGGTTGTGGTGGCCGGGAGCATGCCACTGCCCTCCAGTCTGGGCCATGGAGTGAGACTCAAAAAAAAAAAAAAACATACAGATACATGCCGTCTATAAGAAGCACACCTGAAATAAAACAAAGACACGTTGGAAAGGATGCTCAGAATTCCAAAAGCAAATGCAAAATTTAAAAAGGACTGACAACACCAATCTGTCAGATCAGGCAAAATTTACAACAACTGCACTGTGAAAGTTGCAGCCCGAATAAAAGCTTATATCTTTCCTCCTCAGGGACACGACATCCAAAATATATAAAACAAAACCCTCCAGAAATATAAGGACAATATAATCAAGTAAGGATGCAATGCAATAAAAATAAGATCCGCAGACTCCTTTTCAAACATTCAAAAGCGTACGTATTTTTAAGACGTTTGTACTCTACGAACAGAGACAGTTATTTCCTTACGTGAGTGGAATGTGTACACCTGTGAGTCAGGCGCTGCTCCTCCGAGGACCAGCAGGGCCGTGTTCTCCAGTCAAGCCCCTCTTGCACGCCATGGCTAGGCCAGAATGGAACTCTGGAGCCTCTTCACGGCCACTTACTGTGCGATTCATTTTATGAGCGCTCTGCTTCACAGTCTATGGAGTTGTGCCCCCTGGAGATGTTTCTATAACAACAACAACAGCAAAAATCGCCTGAAATTTAACAGTTAAGAATTCAACAATGGAGACTCTTAGAGCAGGAAGGGAGGGAGGGGGACAAAGATTGAAAAGCTGTCCATTGGGTACCCTGCTCACCATTTGGGTGACGGGTTCAATAGACCCCAGACCTCACCATCACGTAGTGCACCCATGCAGCAAGTCTGCACCTCTACCCCTAAAGACAGGGCATGATGGCTCACACTTGTAATCCCAGCACTGTGGGAGGCCGAGGCAAGAGGATCACTTGAGCCCAGGATTTCAAGACCAGCCTGGGCAGCATAGCAAGATCTTGTCTCTATAAAGAGTCCAAAACTTAGCTGCGTGTGGTGGCGTGTGCCTGCAGTCCCAGCTACTCCAGAGACTGAGGCAGAAGGATCACCTGAGCCCAGGAGGCTCAGGCTGCGGTGAGCCGTGATCGTGCCTCTGCGCTCCAGCCTGGGCAAGAGTGAGGCTCCAGCTCAAAAAATATAAAATAAAATAAATTTCAGTTTTAAAGAAAAACAATCCAACTTAAGGAAAGAGAAGACCAGAAGCTGTGATTTTCAGAGCTGAGCCATTTCCGGCTCGAGGCTTATCTGGTATATTTAAGGTCACACTACTCAGAAATCGTGGGAAGACTGGCAGAGGCGCAGGCCTGTTTCTGACCATCTCACATCCTGGACTGGAGCGTCCATCCATTCACCTGCTCTGGGCCTGCAGCACCGTGGGCAGGAGAGTCGTCAGGGTCCGGGCAGGAGCTAGGAGGGTGGTGGCCCACGCTGGCTGCTCACAGATGGCAGGATCCTTGGCCCCTTCCCGCTTTTTCTGGAAGCTTTCTGCAGGCTGCAGGCAGGGATCTGAGAGAAGCAGTCTCGTTCAAGGGTGGAGGCCCAGGCCTAGGGACCTCAGCAGGCTGCAGGCGGCAGCAGTTGTGGCGTTGGCCGTGCCTTGCCAGTGCCCACTGGGGCCAGGTAGACTGTCTGTCCCACAATCCTGACCCACTGGCCAAACACACCTTGGCCTGTCCCGCTCCCTCATCCTCATAAGAAAAGCCGCCTTTCCCCCCAGTTTGCACGAAGATGAAGCAGAGTTGTGATGGGTGAGTTTTTGGGGGGCGGAAGTCAGACTATGGGTCAGGACTGCATGTGGTGGCTCACGCCTGTCATCCCAACACTTAGGGAGGCCGAGGCAGGAGGACCACTTGAGGCCAGAAGTTCGAGACTAGCCTGATCAACATTGCAAGACCTCATCTCTACAGAAAAATTAAAAAGTTAGATGGGCATGGTGGTGCATGCCTACAGTCCCAGCTACTCAGGAGACTGAGGCAGGAGGCTGTGGCTGCGGCAAGCAATGATTGTGCTACTGCATTCCGGCCTGGGTGACCAAGCAAAAATCTGTCTCAAAAAACAATAAAAATTAAAGACTAGCCAGGCTCGGTGGCTCAGCCTGTAATCCCAGCACTTTGGGAGGCTGAGGTGAGTGGATTGCCTGAGCCCGCAGGTTCGAAACCCACCTGGGCAACTTGGCGAGACCTCATCTCTACAATAAATCAAAAACTAGATGGGTGTGGTAGCACGCACCTGTAGTTCCAGCTACTTGGAAGGCTGAGGCGGAAGGATCGCCGGAGCCCAGCAGGTCGAGGCTGCGGTGGCCGGGAGCGGCCACTGCACTCCAGTCTGGGCAACAGAGTGAGACTCCAACTCAAAAAA
>CAUYQG010256109.1:0-14742 GCA_963574415.1 Tarsius wallacei
GACTGAGTGAGACTCCAACTCAAAAAAACCAAACTTTTTTCTTGCAGTATTACATAATTTTATAATATTGCCTGTTGGATTTGTGTGCAAATCAGTTCAAGGATGAAAGAATAAAGATAAATTATGAATAGCTGTTTTGAAATAATCATAGAAAGCAACTGCTCTAGAAAACTGGGAGAAAATAGTGTAGTAAGTTCCTATCTGGTGTAACTTCCAATTAATTGTAAAAAATTATAGAGGTGATCCAGATACTGTTTGTGAACTTCTAATGAGCCATTATGAATAATTCAAGTACTTATGTAAAGATGATCCAAGGTAGAGATGGTTGTGAATTGATCTGCTATATCTTATAGTTTTGTAATTTGACTTGTTTCAAAATTGTTAAAGTTTTAAACATAGTAATTCTACTGGCCAATAAGTAAATATTATCAGGCTCTGAATTTAAACATTTATATAAATACAGAAAAGTACATTTTTAAAATACAGTTAAGTATAAAAATTAAGATGACTGCAGAATGAAATCCTTATTAAATTGTATTACCCCATAAATTATTAAGTTGTCTTAGCCTAATTTCTTTCCTCCTCAGAAACTAAACTACATTTTCTACTTTAATACTGTTTAAAAAGGACTTTGTGAATTGCTGAATTTATTGGATGGTACATCTGCCCCCCGCCCACTGCCTTTTATCAGTTTGCTTTTGTGTGAAACTTAGATTCCATTTAATTTTCCATACTTTTTCCTTCAAACTTCTGATATATGTGATTTAATTTATACTATTCATGGACTTTAAGAAAACACTCCAGTTATATAGTACTGTATTATTAGGTACTTTTAAAAACCTAGATTTTCTGCTTTATGCATTTTTCTTTAGTTCTTTTAAAAAAATATTTATGCCTTCCTTTTTCTTTGGCAACAAAATTGATCGAAGTTGGAAGTACTCTGAGAAGATTAAAAAGCGTTCTCCAAAATCTCCCTCATAAATTAGATTTTTAAGTTCTTAGTCCAGGATTCTGTGAGAATAGGCCAAATTTTCAGCTGCCTAAGACTTTTACCAGATCCCTGGCACTTGATTTAGGAAAACTGGGGAAAATCATTTATTTTCATGAAAATAAATATTTCTATCTTAGTCTGATTTTGAAGGGTGAAGAAAGTAGGGAATTAAATGAACATTTTTTGAATACCTTCTCTTGGTCAGGCACTGTGCTCTGGGTACTTTCGCACAGTGCTCACAACAGCTGTGTGAGGAGATAGACTCCTATCAAGCAAAGATTAAACGGATCCCCCAAGATTAGTTATGGATGTTAAATGGAATCCGAACCTGGGATCTTTAAGTCCTTGCTCTCTTTACTACTTACGGCATCGCCCTCTTTTGGTAACTGACAAAAATAGACTAATGCACTTTTTGATTTCTCATGTTTTTGAGATAACCCAAATGTTACTTCTTCAGGGAAGTCTTCTCTTTACCTAAGATTTGCTGGACTCTCTGCTCACACACCTCCCTTGAAATTCCTTTGTAATGCTACTTCTGGGACCAAACTGTGAACACCTTGAAGGCAGGACCATATCTGTCTTTGCTCACTGTTTTATATTCCCAGTGTCCAGCATATATACTCATATATAGTGAACACTTAATATCTGTTGAATATGTAGTATGCACACACACACACACACACACACACACACACACACGCACGCACACCACACAGAATGTGAGATATTGGTGTGGCTTTAGTGTTGATTTTGCAGTGCGGGGAATTTTACAAATCTCAAATATTATGAACTATTGAGTAGAGAAAAGGCCAGATAACTAGTCCCTCACAATTTAGGCAAATTCCAATAGGTTCCTCTGTCTTTTTAAAATCCATTGTCCATATTGTTATTGGAATTTTCTAAAACAAATTTTTAAAAGTATTCTAAGACTCGCTTGTGTATTGCAGACTCCTTAGGCAGTTTGCAAAAAGCCCATCAGAATAAAGAAAAATCACCTTTTCAGTCTGTTTCCCAGGGCTCTCCTTTAGGATCTGGCCTTAGGTGAGTATTTCACACTTCTGAGAGATGCCATGCACCGCCCTTACAGGGTCTATTCTTGAGAAACTCTCACTTCTTTAAGACTCAGCTTTACCATAATCTGAGTGACATCTTTCTCAGCTTTCCTAAGCAGTTGCTCTTTTTTGTTCCCACTGTACTTTATATACTTTGTGTGTAATTTGCAGTCTCCTGACCTCTTATTTGTTCCATCTGCCTCCCTCATTTGGCTGTGAACACTAAAGATAGACTATGTTTCTCAACGTTTATTTTCTAATTCTTGCTCCCCCTCAAACGAAACAGAGGAAAAAAATAAAACCTGACATGGTGCCTGCTACATTTATGTTTAGAGAGTGGATTTATATAAATATGTGATAGATCTGACTTTGTCAGCACCAGAGGTTGGTGTGCTACTGCTACCTGAAACTCTTACCAATGAAGGAATTGGAGCTAGAAAGTGAGAAGGGCTAGCTCAAGATGTCAGAATATGGAAACTGAGCACACTGAGGGTGCGAATTCATTTGTGTTGTACTCTCACTGTCTGATGTCTGAGAAGCTCAATAACCATCATTTAATTGAACTGGAGATGCTGTCGGAGCACATGTGCTCAGGTGGGACTGCAGTATAGGAGTTCATCCCTAAGTCACACGAAGCCATGATTTAGGTGAGGTTTCCAGAATGTACATAAAATAATTTGGGTTTGTTTACCAAGCTCCCATTCTTGAATATTTTGATACTCCCCAGCCTCTCCTCCCATAAATAGCAATGGAATGGGGTATTTAAAAATATTTTTTTGTTTTTATGTCGATTTTTATTTGTTATCTGATTTTTGGCCCATTAAGTATTGACATTAAGTCAGACATTGTCTGGATAAAATTGCTGCTTTTTGACATCTGTATCTCATTGGACCTGGACACAAACACATATGCACACACATACATGCAAAATAATTTAAAATATTATCTCTTTCAGTATATAGGCCATAGAAATTCAGACGTTAAAGTTGGAACCTGCCTCAAAAAATCATTAAAAGGAAATGTGTACTGTTCATGGCAGGTGTAATTAAAACTTGTACTGGTGTGGTATATTTTAAGAATTAAAGTTAACCAAGTTATTATTATTATTGTTATTGTTATTATTTTGTTTCTAAACATGAAACTGGCTACTTGTGCTTTACTGTCTATAGCAAGAATTCTAAAGGGGTTGCTTAGCTACCAAGAGTTGACATGTTTTATTAAATTATAGTGATTAGCTTTTTAAAAAATCTTTTTTAGCAACAAAAATATAGGTATTTGAAATGAACTTGTATTCTTAACTATGAGTGTTCACATAGCAAGGATACATGAATTTTCAGAATACAATGCTGTGAATTTTAGAAAAAAATCTGAGTACAGACTGAAACAAAATTGATATACTCGAGACATGTTTTGGGTAGATCTTGTGGGGTCTTTCTGGTCCTTTTCAGCACTGTTTTGTTGTTGTTGCTCGTTTTGAAGACCTGGATTCTTTTTGTATGTTTGTTTGCTCTTCTCTTGAATAAGGAGGTCTCCTATAGTTGGGCTTGAAACAGTTAAATTATATTTTATTTATTTCAAAACAACCACAGTCATTACTGAAAAGGGGAGGATTTTTTTTTCTTTCCTGCTGTTTTCCCTTTTGTACCCCAGCCACAAAGGAAAGAACAGCAGCTGTTCATGTTTTAGTAGATTCTGATAAGGCCAATTCATCCACCCAGCAAGCAATTGTAAGCCATAGTTTGAAGACTGTGTGAACTTCCAACATTCCTTTTAGGTTAGAATAGCACAAGACTAACAAGTTGTGTGTTGGCACAGTAGTGCTGTGTATCTGGAGCTGGAAGAGGAGATGAGGAGACTGGGAAGCAGATGCCTTCCTTCTAATAAAAAAGTTGAATTTGGGGCTGTTGAGTTCCAGATGAGAAACAAGAGATATGGTGGCCAACACTTCTGTTTTTAACAATGCCTTCAATAGACATGTAAACAATTCAGTTTGTGCATTATAAGGTTTTGTCTCTAAAGAGTGATTTATGTCCTTATTTCTGCATTATTGTCTACCAGGTACTGCCCTCTGTCAGAGAGCCTGAAATATCTAATTTTTCAGACCTTTGTCTTCATTAGTACAGCAATTTTAGCTTGTAATCATTGTACTAGACCTCATTGATAAGCTAAGACAGTATGAGATTCATAGTGCTGACATCTAACCTTGCCACTGGCTTCTTGACCCTTGTGTTTCCGAAACATGGGTTCATTTTTTTTTTTAACCCAAGGTAGAACTCCATCTATTTTTCACACACATTGTGGGCAGTTTAAAGGTTGGTCAGAATCAAATATTGTGCTTTCAAATTTGATAATGTATGAGTACAGAAGGATGACCTTTGATACAGTCATTCATCAACATGACATGAGCAGTAAATGCAGCAATTACCTTTACTACATTGAAATGGTGCTTGAGTTTTCATCTTCAGAGCAATTATTGCAAAACCAAAACCAAAAATGCATTTAAGTTCTAGTTAGGAAATTTGTAAAATTAAGTATCTTTAGAAATAATCCTAATTTATATTTCCTATCTTTCCTTTATTTTCAACGTGAATTTGGTTTTCATAAAATGCAATAGTTCACTAACAAAGAGTGTTGATTATTGTTCTGATATCTTAGGCAGATCAATATAAAGCTACTTTGTGTTTTATGAATAGGTTATTTTTCAGGAGGATTAAAAACTGTTCTAGTACAAGAGTTTTATCATATGTGTCTTAAAATATATTAACATTTGTGTCTAGTGGTCATCTAAAGGAGCATTTAGTGATGACAAGGACCCTTATGTGTGGCAACCCACAGCTGCATATAGCTTCTGCCACTGTCTGTGAGACTCTTACTCCAGTGTGTTCATTTATTCATTTATTTCTCCTTTAATTAATGCCTTCTACGTGCTAGGCACTGGAGATAGAAAATGAATGAGACATGGATCCTACTCTCAGAGAGTTCATAGTAGATGCATTTAGTCTAATAGTTCAATTTTGTGAAGTCCCCAGATGAAAATATATTAGGTTTACTTCAAAAGCACTAAGTGACCTGTGCATGGGGCTTAAAATCAGAAACTAAGGTTTGCATTTTGGTTCTGCCACATTTCAGGACTGAGACATTGTGGGAAAGATACATAACCTCTCTGAACTTTAGTTTCCCTGACTATTAAAAAACAAAAACAAAAAAACAAAAACAAAACAATAAAAGGTGTAGTGCACAGAGCTGCTGTGAAAAATAAGAGGGAATGTCTGGCCGAGTCTGGCCCTGAATGGGAAACTTCCTTTTCTATTTCCCATCTTTCCTTTATCTCTCTCTGCAGCTCTCAGTCTGCCAGTTTATTGTTTCTCTGTCAGTTCCTCTTTTACTGGTATAGAGGTTGTTAACAGGGACTCAAGGAGTCCAAGGGCCTCTGGAAATTGTCTGCAGAACTTTGCATATGTGCAAGCACACTACTTCAGAAGAAGTATATATAGCTCTTATGTAATTTTCAGAGGGGGTCATAGAGGAGGAATGTTGTAGCTCTCCTCTCGGAGAATAGCTAACTATCAAAGATATTATCATCAGAGTAATATTTGGATTGCTGATATAAAAAAAGCCAATTGAATCTCAAATACCCTTTCTTCAGGCACTCAAGAATCCTTTAAAATATTTACATGGACAGAAGCCATAGTCAGGTAAAAAAGAAGCAATGCCACACTAGTAAAATTAGCATAAAAATGCATTCAGTGCTTGGGACTCAAATGTTTTTAGACTTAGAATAGCTTAATCAATGATTACTTTCAAACATGAGAATAGCTTAAAACTTGCCAGGGAGTATTGTAAGATATTTGATATTATAAATATTATGATTTATAGTACATATAATATATATTATATGTGATAAATATTACATTTCCACCTCTTCCACCAAGCTTGCTCTTTTATTATCCTCTGGTCTCCCTCTCCCAGGGAGCTCCTGTTTATGCTATGATGTCATGATATGGCTTTTTTCCACCAATGTCTGCCTATTTTTCTCTCTCTTGGTTTTTAATATTGAAAATCTAAAGCACAATGATAAAAGTTTTTAAAAGTTTTTAAAAGGCGAGTTCACTGTAGTCTATCATTGTTAACACAGTTTTCTCTTCCTTAGGTTTTCTTTTCATCTTTTGTCATTCTAGCTTACATGCTTTAAAAATTGATGTGTACACAGTTGTATTTTTAAACCAAAACTTGTCTGAGTGAAGTTCTCTGTGTGTGGGATCACACTCGCTTCCTGTAGCTTCCTTCATATGAACTGCCATTATCAAACTCAAGAGTCAAGTACTGCCCACTGATGTCATCTGAAGCCATGTGGACATCTGGCCACCGGGAAGAGATTAGAACATTTTAACTTACTTTTTACAGATCTCAGAGCAGCTGTTAAGTGGGAATGAGTATTTTCCCTGATAGGCAGGCTGAGGGCTTGGATGCCTACTCTCATTCCTTTCCCTAGTATCTCCTTTTTACTTTCTTCCTCAGAATGTATTTTGAGTTTGGGTTTGCATTCTGTAAGTTAAAACCTGTTACATGGTAAAATGAGATTCATCACAGAGTTATTAATGATAGTGAAATAAATAGGTAATCAAAATGTTCAGGAATTGGAGAGGGTGTTTAAATAGTGCATTGAAAATATTTTTGAAGTTTTAAAAAATACTGTAAGAAAATGCTCATGATTTACTATTAAGAAAAAAGTGGATATAAAGTTACTATATACAGCCTGATCTTATATGTAAGAATACATGCACACATGTATATGCATATATATGTACACACATGTATACATATATATACACAAACATATAAAAAACTGGAAAGAAATACCGCTGTGTTTTAACTGATTATATTTTGGTTGCAGGATATGGGTTCTTGTTTTAACTACCTTTCTTCTCTGTGTTTTTAAAATTTAATATCAACAGTGTGTATTACTCTCATCAATTCTAATTCTAAAACATTAAAAATTTATAATCACTGTTACAGGAAGATTTTAAAAGCCAAGTTTTAATAGTTCAGTTATTTCCAAATTCAGAACGTTTTCATATGTGCAAAGTCTCTTTGGAAAGAGTTGACTTAAGTTCATTTTCAAAAGGGATAGAGAATCAAAGCTTGAGAAAAAGAAAAAAAGTTTATCTGACTAGTAAAAATATAGGTACCTTTGTTACCTTGGAAATAGAGAAGAGGAATGAATGCTTTATGAATGATATGGGCTTAAAAGTTGTGAAGAAATCTGAGAAGCTCAGGTAATTTTTTTTTTCTTCCAGCAGTTTACATAAAGTGCTCTCAGCTTGTAGAGTAGTATGAAAACTCCCTGAACACATTTACATATTTTCTCTGCCTCCCTTTATATGCACATATATAGATGTACACAGCTCATTAATTCCTTTAATTAAGAGAAATGAATCACAGCTTTTGTCTTTTACTAAGTACTTACTTTGTTATACTCAGTATGGCACCATCATCTTTGATCTTTCCTTAATTCTTTGGAAATCTCACATCTAAGTTCATTTAGAGACTGCCTCTTATGGATGGTCAAATAATTTCCTAAACTTACATTTTGATATACATTTAAAAATGATTGCAATACAGCATGCTGTAATGCATGTTAGTGCAGTTTGGTCTAGAATTGCATGTGACAGCAATTATGGCAAGGTCTGATTCAACTGCTTCACAAACTGAGAATTTGTGATAATTTGTAATAGAGGTGAAAATGAATTTCGCTATTTAGAAGATTAGAATTCAGATAAATTTATGGCATATGTAAGATTTTATAGAAATATTTACTTAAGAGGTAGTTATTTTAAATGTCTAATTACGTATAGCCGTATGAGTGGAGGCCCCTCTGATGTGCTGGTTTTTTATGGGAGAAATCATAAATGATTGAATACTTAATATACACCCAGCCTGGTATGTAAGATAGTTTATATACACAGTGCCATTTGATCCTTAGAAGAATTCTTTCAGATAGATAACTTTTATTCCCATCCTGTATATATGGAAGTTGAAGTTCAAATTACAGTGGCTCATCTAAGGTCGTTTAGTAAGTGGCAAAGGCAGGATTTGAACCCTGGACCTTGATTGGGCTATCAAACCCATAAACATTTCACTAAATCACACAACCTCCATTCTTATCCATTTGTTAGACTTTTTACCCACATGATTTACTTTATGTAAATCTTTACCCTACATACTTTAAGGGAGTAAATATCCTGTAAAAATGTTCAACAGTAATATTTTTGTACAATATGTTGAAGTAAAAAGGAATATCATGAGGAAAGTCTTTAGTAAAATGAGCACTCCTTAGGTTGGCCTATTTTGCAAGTCGCTATTAGAGATTTTACTATTAAGAACCCAGAAAAAGAATATCATACAGTTTGGTAGCTTCTCTTCCGCTTAGTAAGGAGCACTGTCATTCCTTCCACTTTCGTTATTGACCGTGATTCTTCTGTGATACCATGCAGAGTGGAGTTGATTTATAACAGCAGAAAAGATGTGCATAAATTACATTTCTATTCTTTTTTATTAAGTGATGGTATTAACATCTAAAATTTTAAATTCTATGGCTCTCCAATGAGATTTTCACTGAAAGCATTGAAAAAATTTGATATTTCTTATTTATCAAAATGTTTGTCCTGAGTTCACATCACATACTAGTTTGATATACACAAGGGATGCAGACTTCTTTAGCTGAATGGTCACAAGGGACTAATTGTCTCTTAGGTACAGAATGAGTGGAAAAAGACACTGTTTTTCCTCTGTTCTCACACCACAACAATCAACACAGAAGACTTTTGTGACCAAATGTGTGTGTGGTTTTTCCCCACAGAGCAAGCAACAATCAGTTCTGCAGTGGATACTAGCTGATGCCTTCCAATTCAATTCTGTCACTTTTACCTGGAAATAGTGTCAGATCCCACAGGCTGTGGGCTCAGTTCCATAAGACTGGGGGCAGTCTGGGCCTCTGGAACTTCAGCCTGCCTCAAGTTGGAGTTTCAATTATTCTCTTTTAGGGTTTGATTAATTTGCTAGATTGGCTTACAGAACTCAGGGAAACTTACTTATGTTTACCATTTTATTATAAAGGATATTACAAAAGATAAAGATGAGATGCATGGGGAAAGGTATGAGGGAAGAGATGCAGAGCTTCCATGTCCTCCCCAGGCTGCCACCCATCAGGAACCTCCATGTGTTTAGCTATTTAGAAGCGTTCCAAACCACCTCCTTTTGGACCTTTTATGGAGACTTGATGGATAGTCATGATTGATGCATGGACAACCGTGTAGAAATGTGACTGGACACAAAGGGTGTGACATAATACTAGTAGACCGAGTGGGGAAACCCAGCAAGGCTGCCTGTTTGGATTCTTCTTGGCCTCTCTGTGCAGCATTCCTTCCTCCAGGATATGTGGCAGGGCCCCTTCTGAAATGGGGGTCCTATGACCTACAATCAGACAAGGTAGGTCGGAGAATTCTTTATGACCAGCTCTAAGACAAGGGAAAGATTAGAGTATATTTTTAGTTTCTATAGGCTTCCTTGGGGAGAAATAACAAGAACCTTGGGAAGTATGAGCCAGGAACTGTAGACAAAACATGGCTGTCTATTTGTCTGTCTGTCTAATTATCTATCTGTCAGTCTAGTTATCATCTATCTACTTATAAAATAATATTACAGGTATCTTCAACTCAACGCTTGGTAAACAGGGGTTCTCCATGCATGTTTCTTGAGCTGAAACATTTCTTAGCAAGACACTGTGCCCTGATATCAGATGTTCACCTCCTCGGAGATTTGGAGTACTCAACTTGAATGAAGAAATCTTGACTTTGGATTTTCTTGTGTCTCTAAGGTTTTCTACTATGGCACAGTAGAAGCCAGGGAGAAGGGTTTGAACTGCTGCTATCCACAGCTCCCTTGAACTTTATCTAGAGGTGCAGGCATTGATGACCAGCTGCCTTTCTCCACTTAAGTCTTGGGCTAGAGGCACTAATCCTACAGAGGATCCCATGAAAGTCAGCTGCCTTGTCTGACCCTTTCCTTCCTTGCACACCCTTCCTCTGTGGTCATCGTGTGTTCACCTGGTACCCTCATCCCCGGTACTTTGCATGGCCTTTTGTTAAACTTGGGGTCAATATCAACATTTCTCATTGTTCTTTATGGCATTTCCTTGTAGCTTTTTCGACCCCTATTTATTATACTTAATTCCTGCATTGCAATAGTTCACAAATAACAAGTTTTCTACAAACTTCCAGGAACATATTTTGCCATCCAACTTTATTGTTTGATAAGATAGGTGAGAAAGTGGTTCAGGGCTTTGAGACACAGGCCTGGCCAGGAAGGTCAAGAGGAGAGTGATGAGGAAGAGGGTTGTTCTATCACTTCAAGCCATCTCAACAGCCCCCACCTCTGCTGATACCTCCTGAGAGCAGTCTGGGGCCATATTCATTAGTCTTTGCAGGGTATAACATCTTTCTCAGTAGGCTGGAAAGTTCTAGTCTTCATGTTGAGCTCCACAGAAACCCCAGATTCCATAAGTGTCCCTTCATTATTTGTCAAACATTTGACTCAATTTTTGATATGGATGGGATGTGTAGTAACCTTAAATGATATACACATAAATGTACTTTATTACTTTTTTTTTTTAAGAGATGGGTTTTCATTCTGCCCCCTAGGCTGGAGAGCAGTGGTGCAATTATAGCTTACTGTACCTTTGAACTCGTGGGCTCCAGCAATCCTCCCACCTCAGCTTCCTGAGTAGCTGGAACTACAGGTGTGTACCACCATACCTGGCTAATTAATTATTATTATTATTATTTTTATGGAGCCAGGTTTCACTATGTTGTCCCGGCTGGTCTTGAACTCCTGGCCTCAAGCAATTCTACCACTTTAGCTTCCCAAAGTGCTGGATTTACAAGTGTAAGCCGCTGCACCCAGCCCATATTTTAACATTTTTAGACCACTAATTTGTGTCTTCACTGATGGATGAATTTTACATCATATAAATGTTATGAATTAGGATTTGTTAAATATCTTCATTTGCAACCTAGATATTGGCTATCTCTTTAGGCAGCTTCTTTTCTCACTCCATGCTGTCCAGACATGGGCTCAGTTTTCTTTCAGATCCAAGCCCCTCTCATCTCTCAGCTGGGTCACTGTAGCAGGCTCTCATCAGCGTTCTTCACAGTTCATTCCCAACAGCAGCCAGAGTGATCATATTCACATGTCTGATCACATCACCTTTCTACTCAAAAACCTTTCCCTAGTTCCCCATCCTATTTAGAGTGAAAACCCATCATTGCAATGGCCTCCAAGGTTCTATGCTACCCACCATCACCCCCTGCTTGCTGTTTCTGTTCCTATTACTCCATCTCTCTTTGGCCTCACTTGTCCCCATGCTGTTCCTTCAATATGCCAGGCGTATTCCTGCCTTACAGCCTTTTCTCTTTATGGTGACTCTGTCTTAAAAGTGTCTGCTTGGTTTGACCCCAACTCCAGGTCTTCACTCGGATATCAACTTGCCTTCCCTGACCTGACCACACTCTCTTTAAAATATCCCTCCATTCCTCTTTCCTGATTGCCCCCCTTAAAACTGTCTAACTTTTCTATTACCAATAACATTCAGTAGCAATGTACACCCACCCCACCCCCAGTAGAAAGGAAAATCCACATAGCTAGGAATTTCTGAATGTGTTTTATTTCTTGTTGTATTTCAAGGTTATCAATAAATATTTGAATTCTCTAGAAATATCTTTGAGGCCCCAAGCATTAGTAAGTAGGCTATATTTTACTTGGGCTTTTGGAGGGGAGATAGGCAAAATGGTTTATGTCCAGGGGGATATTCTCCTTCCGATTACTCATGGCTAAACTGTCCATGGAGTGATTTATTTTTAAAACTCAGTTTGGATGTAGATCTATATTCCATGATCTTCCATAGCTTGCTGCATTCAGTGATATTGCTTTTTGGTACAAAGTATTAATCATCTGAGAAAAATTATGTGTGACCAACATGACTTCTGAATTACACTAGTCTCAGTCTTCCATTTGCAGGTTGCATAAAAGGTAATTCCTATTATAATACAGAACAGACACTACTGGAAATGTTGTTGCTGAAATGTATGTATGGTATTTTTTGGAAAATAGAAAACAGGTGTCCTAAATGCATTAGTCCTTTAACAACCTAAAGGCAGAGATCTGAACCAAATAACCTCCGAGACCCACCTAGTTCTTCCATTTTATAAACATTCAGTTCTAGAGACTCAAGAGCAATTTAATTTTTTAAATGACAGGTAAACAGCAATAACTGCAGATATTGTAGATGCAGATGACAATAAATGTAGATACTAACTAGTGGGAAACTATTGCCTAGGATCTCAAACGAAGAGGACTATTCCACAGAGAGGTAATGATTCTGATTCAGCACAAGAAGGAGGCTCAGTCAAACAAGAGGCCAGTTTATGAAGTCATCCATCGGGGCATACTCATGACTTTGGGAAACCCATGCCCAAGGTCTATGGAGGTTTATAGATCCAGACCCATGCCCAAAGTCTATTGAGGCTTATGGATTTCATTTACAGCTCTTTGAAGATACACTCATGGTGGTCCATATTTTCTGCCTTTTGGGGTTGTTCAATTAATTCATGGCCAACAGGCTATGTTCTAACCTATTGCTTTTCAACAAAAGAATAACCTTTTCTTAGGCCCTTTACTTAGACTCTTTTGGATTTCCAACAACTAGCTTTTATAATCTATTTTATCCAACACGAAGTCTAAAACACAAAATAAAAGAAGTGGCTGACTTCCTTAGCTACTTTTTGTTCTGCCTTGTGGGCCCCTTTTTGCTCTATTTGAATAGTACCGTGTCTCCTTCACGTTCTATTCTTAATGAGGTTATTTCCCTTGCATAGCCAATGAGATTGTACCTTATGTAACAAATCCTCTGCTCTGAGATATGTCTGAGAGGGCAACCTATTCAGCTATTAAAAGGTACAACCTTTTAACTGAAAGTGGTCTTAAGGCTGGTCACAACTTTCATTCTGTGCATTCAATTACTTAAAGATGTCACCATAGCATACAGAGGCGTTTACATTTACATATATGAGTAGACTGGCCTTAAAAATACCCACTCACTAACTTTGCAAAATGGCTAGTAAAAACAGCTCATTTGTTACTACATGTATATTGCTCTTGCTTAAGTGTGTTAATGAAATACATGTGTGCCAATAATGCACAAAGGGTAGTAAAGAATTTTTAATGCATTCACATTGCTATCAATTATGTGTGCTCATGAAATGCCTGGAACTGCAATTCATATGGATCCTTCAGATTTCCTTGTAACCAGTAATTTTTGTCTCCCATCCAGCCTTTTGCCAGAAGTGATAACACTGACTACCTTAATTTCATCTTATTATATTGTCACCTCAGGTGGGAAACAATAACAATCAGAGAAATGGGCAAAAGTCTAGAAGCAGAAAAGGAATGAGGAAGAAGCAAATGGCTTGGATAATCGACCATTTGGACAATATGTTTGGCGTTACCTATTTGATGGGTGGTGGTTGGTGACTAGGGAAAATAGAAAAACCATTTTCAATTCTTTATTTGTGCTTATGTAGGTCTCTATTTGAAGATAAGAGCAAAACATGTATCCCTCAAACCTATATTTCATATGCGGCTGTTATAACTGCCATCTTCAGGGCTTGTCCCATAAGCTACACTAAAGTTGGAGCAGAATCATTGGTAAAGAGCATAATGGCAAGTGGTTACCAGAGCATCCCTGAAACTTATTGAATTCTTGTAGGTTCATTAGTGTCAAAGTTCAGAAGTCTCACAATCTGTCAATCTTAGTGCAATGCTCCCAATCTTCAGACTCTCCCATTCCAGCAAATAAGAATATATAAAATGCTGCCTAAGTATGTAATGGTGACTTTTATGTACTTCTTGCAGCCATGAGAAATAATTCTTGATGTTAAGAATATAGTTTCTCACCGGGCTCGGTGGCTCAGCCTGTAATCTCGCGCTTTGGGAGGCTGAGATGAGTGGATTACCTGAGCCCGCGGGTTCGAGAACCACCTGGGCAACTTGGCGAAACCTCATCTCTACAACAAATCAAAAAAATTAGCCGGGCGTGGTGCGCGTCTGTAGTTCCAGCTACTTGGAAGGCTGAGACGGAAGGATCGCCGGAGCCCAGCAGGTCGAGGCTGCGATGGCCGGGAGCGGCCACTGCACTCCCGTCGGGGCGATCGAGTGAGACTCCAACTTAAAAAAAAAAAAAAAAAAGAATATAGTTTCTCCAAAGATCTGAGTATCACATATTCTCACTCATAAGTGGACCTTGAACATCTATCGTAATACTATAAGAAAAGGATTGACAGTGGCGGGAAACTATGGGGGGGGGGCAGGGAGGGGAAGGGAGGTGGGATTAACGGTAGTCAATATCTGTCTGGGGACGGGGGGACACCCCTTATCCACAAGGGTGCCTGAACGATGCATATTTGTTTGTTTGTTTTTTTCTTCCAGAAATATTTTAATAAAAATTGGCCATTTCCAAGAAACATCCACTGCATGCCCATCAATAAAAGAGAATCATTAACAAAATAGAAAATTTACCATATGGCTATGATTTAAAGAAAAAAAATGCAGACACTTGAGCACATCAGCAAAGTTCAATATTAAGGT
>CAUYQG010256110.1:0-27204 GCA_963574415.1 Tarsius wallacei
TCCAGCTACTTGGAAGGCTGAGGCGGAAGGATCGCCGGAGCCCAGCAGGTCGAGGCTGCGGTGGCCGGGAGCGGCCACTGCACTCCAGTCTGGGCGACAGAGTGAGACTCCAACTCAAAAAAAAAAAAAAAAAAGAAGAATTTTATTTTATGTTTTTCAGGTATCATTTCAGGTGGTTTAGGTTGTCTGTTCTGCACTTCTCTGTTCAATAAGAGACACAAATCTCTTTCATCTTTTCCCCACATCCTAGAGTGTGGTCTTTGTCCATATGACTGGACCTGAGACATAGACATGTCCCTCTTGCAACTCATGGGACGAGGAAAGGGGGAAGAAAACAAGTGCAATGGTTTTTAGGTCCTGAACCTGAAAATGACAGCCATCAAACACTTTGACTCATTCTTTATTGGCAAGAATGTTTTTACATGGTTACATTCAAGAGTAACTGAAGCTGGGAAATGCAGTGCTTGCCTGGACATCTATGTAGCAGCTACAAATTTATTATTATGAAAAATAATAGTTTATTTAGGAGTCTCATCCACAAAGGGTCTATACTTTCCTTTTAAAGACATGTGTGACAGAAACACACAATAATTCCACTTACTGGAACAGAACCATATGTCCCCAGCTACTTACAAGAGAGATTGGGAAATATAAACTTTATTCCATACAGCTGCGGACTCAGTGAAAGAAAAAACACATTCTAGTAGTAATAAAAAATAAGAAAATTAAAACTTCTATACCACACAATCATGGGAAATGTACTAAACAAAGGATATTATAATACTAACTTAAAGCATAAGAAAAAAATGTTCTTAATGGTGTCAAAAGTGAAATATCTATGAAACAATAGAGCAAGAGTATACGTGAGAACAAATAGTAAGTTGCAAACCTGAACAGTTAAGGTACATTTTAATAACAAATTCACATTTGTGTGTTAACAGTTAAAGTCATTACCTCTTAGAACATTATTAAGTTATTTGCAAATCCAAGTTAATGTGTTCCTCCAGAAAATTCACCGTAATTACTGCGCATTACTCTATTTTTATAAAAATAATGACTGATAGATTTGAGACAGTTCTACATTAATTTACTCACTGAATATTTATTGGGCACTTAGTATAAAAGTTTAGGCTTTCAGGATTCAGCAGAAATAAGTAGAAAGTCATAGTCCTATTGAGGCTTATATTGTAATAGGGAATGGGGCTATACATAAATGGTATAGAGCATGTTATTTGAAAATTGGGACAATTTAATGAAAAAATGAAGACATGAAATGATAGAGGTGAGAGAGTGGCATTATCAATCATTGTTAATTCAGTGAAGAAAGACCCCTAAGATAAGGATGACAATCGAGAAAATATCCAAAAGAAATAAGGTAAAGAAGGGCGAATGAAGAGTAGAAAAGAAGAATTAGAGATGTGATCATGAGGTTCTTTTAGGCCATACTAAGAAGATCACATTTTATTTTGAGTGAGATGGGAAGCCTTAAGAGAACACCAAGCACAGTGACTGATTTCTCTTTTATTGAAATAGGGTTACTCTGGCTATTCTGTAGAAAATAGACTGCAGAGTGACCAGTTAGAAGGATTTTGCTATGGTCTAGATGAGAGATGATGATGTTGGCCATGATATGCAGTCAGATACTGGTTTAGTTTGCTGATGGCTTGGATTGGGTGTGCAAAACAATATTTTTTTAAAAATCTAGGTTATCCCAAGACTTTGAAACAATGTGGAAGATTAGATGCGTCATGTATTGACATGGGAAACTGGCAATAGATCAGCTGAGGATCAAGCAACAGATCAAGAGTTCAATTTGGAGCATAGTAAGTCTTAAATACATACATATGTGTATTTCTGTGATATAAATTTGATATATGTAAAAGTCTGATATATACATATATACATATACATATATATATATATATAGACACACACACATATTTAAATCTGTGTAAACTTGGGCAAATAACTATGTCTCATATTTTTATCTATAATTTGAAAATAATAATATAGTCAACTTGCTGATGTTATTATGAGGACCAAATAAATTAACACATGTAAAGGCTTTAAAAGAGTGCTTGAACTGGGCTCGGTGGCTCAGCCTGTAATCCCAGGCTTTGGGAGGCTAAGGTGAGTGAATTGCTTGAGCCTGCGGGTTCAAGATCCACCTGGGCAACTTGGCGAGACCCCCATCTCTACAATAAATTAAAAAATTAGCCGGGTGTGGTAGTGCGCGCCTGTAGTTCCAGCTACTTGGAAGGCTGAGGCGGAAGAATCGCAGGAGCCCAGCAGATCGAGGTTGCGGTGGCCAAGAGCGGCCGCTGCACTCCAGTCTGGGCGACTGAGTGAGACTCCAACTCAAAAAATAAATAAATAAATAAATAAATAAAATAAAATAAAATAAAAGGGTGCCTGAACCAAAGTAATGGCTCAATAGGATTAGAAAGATGAACAAATACAGATGGCCTTTTGGAGACTGAGAAGGCAGTTGAGCACATGAGTCATTGGGGAGGTTCAGGGCTGAAAGCAGAAATGTAGAAGGTCAGCATCTGTGTGGTGTTTAAAACTGTGAGAGTATATGAGACTATCTAGTGTCTTACTGAGTTTAGGTGCCTATATCAAATTACCACAGACTGTATTGCTTAAACAACAAACATTTATTTCTCACAGTTCTGGAGACTGAAAGTCTAAGATCAAGGTGCCAGCAGATCAAGTGTCTGATGAAGGCCCACTTCATAACTAACATACAGCTCTCTTCTTGTTGGGTTTACACGTGGCAGAGAGAGAGGACTTTGTTAGTAGGTAAGTGCTCTTGTGCCACTTCTTAAAAAAACACAAATCTCACCATGTGGACTCTGCCTTCATTACCAAATTCCTCCCAAAGACACTGTCTTCCAACATATGAATTCTGGAGAAACACAAACATTCAGTGCACAACACCTAGACAGTGGGAATAGATAAAAAAGAAAGGAGATCAGACGCTTTATACCTAGGGAACTCCAGTATTTCCAAGTGAGGACAATAAGGAGAATTTGATATAGGAAACAAAAAAAGAGCAACTGGAGAAGAAAATAGATTCCAGTGAACAGGAAGTAATACTCTTATGTCTTCAGCTTGACATATAACAGATCAGGAAGACCAAGATAAAATTAATAAACAAAGTTAAATTTTCTTATTGTAGGTAGATAATTGGTTCCAGTTAAACTCATATTGGCAAAATATGTTTTCCCATTCTTTTTCAAATTTTTTTTATTTTAAAGATTTGGGGTACAATTCAGGGTTAGATATACAAACATTCATTATGCAGATACCCTTGTTGATGAGTCATTCTTTGTTTCAATTGTGTCTCAGAAACATTTGTTTGAAAACGTACTTTAGAATCTTGTTGGAGATCTTTATTTGGGTTACACATTTGCTGTTTCCACAAGTCAACCTGGCATTTGCTCTTATTAAGTGTTCCGGCACCACTTTATTGTATAACAACAAAGATCACCAAAGGTATTTCTCTTTGTATTTATATTTTGTATCCAACTATGCTTAATAATCTTCATTTCATTGTGTTTTAACTTATTATTAGAAGCTTTCTCCCATCCATGAAGATGGAAGAAATAAGAAATAAGTTCAGATCAATAAATACATATAAGTCTTGTTTCATTACCACACCTTATAATCATTCTGGCACTTGGAAGTCCTTGAAAATACAGTTTATAGGAAGGAGGAAAGCCAGTATTTTTCAAAATAAAAAACAGTTTTGATTTCAATTTGAAGTGAAGTGTGTGGGTTAAGTTGTATTCTATCAAAACCAATTTTCTCGATATTGGGTGCTGTGCTTTAGAAGTGACAGCCATGAAGTCCAAACAATGTTCCATTTTCCCGTCAAAACACATAGTTCTGATCATGGCACCTTAGAGGACTCTGAGCTCAAAATAGAATGAACCAGAATCAACTAGTAGCTGAGGAATGATTGGAAAATATTATTTTTTCCCAAAGAACAAGAATTCAATTTAATTTACTAGAAAAGTCCATTTGAAAATAATACTGCAGTCTCTCTATGTTTATGTGTATATACACATACACAGACTTAATATGTCTTTAAAAGGTGACTAGGACAGAACAGTACACTGTCAGAAATAGTAAGATGAGACCAATAAACATGTCGTATCCGATAAAACATTGCCAGAGATGCAGCATAAGGGCAAATATTTAAGTAAATATGTTATAGACCAGGAACACTCTTTCTCTAATTAACAACAAGCAGTTCAGGAATCAGAGACTGATACAGCCTTGTGACCTAAGGTGATAAAAGATTCAGAACAAACTAAAACCAGCTGGATATATAGGTAGAGCACATACTAAGTGACTATGCATGCTTGAGTGGATGCACAGACAAATATATGTGTGTACTCTATGCTTCTGCTTCTGCTCAACTGCCCTCATTAGGTGGAATAAAGGCTCAGGCACATATTTAATATAATTGCTAGTAAATATGGTAACTATTTTCTTCCACTAAAGTTACAAAAATTCTTTGAATTTTATATCAGGGACTAAATTTGTAATGGAAAATGATGTTTGATGGTGTTTAAATGCAGAGTACGTCATTTTATAAAGCATAGGTCTCTTTTAAGTTATTTTTTTTTAACTTCTTGACATGTGTCACAATTTGGAATTCTGCTCTCATGGGATAAATGCCAGATTACATGGTGTAGTATTTTTATCCTCTGTACTTGCGCTGTAGAAGCATACAACATCAAAGGAAAGGCAGATCACTCACATCAGCAGAAAATGGAATAGGACTATAATATGCTGGCTTTGATCTTGCCTTCTAGTAATTATCTTGGCTGCATGCATGCATTGAGAGTAAGATTTGAATTAATAAGGCCAAGAAATCCTAGAAAATGTAGGAGGTATCCCTGAATATAAACTTTGCCTATCTTCAACATGATAGATTGCAATTGAGTGCATGAAGTAGCCAGTTGTTAATTTAAAGCATTAATCCTGAATTGTTATTCTCTTTTAAACTCATCACTGCTGTATTTAGGTCTGCAATCTTGGCAATTAAGACATTATCACTTTAAAGTCCCACTCACTTCTAGTACACAGCATTTAGCTAATATTTATCTGTTTTCACTTAGATTTTCAAATAACAGGACTTAAGGTAAAAAATTATTAAATTTTTTTTAACCATGACAACTCAGTCCACTATCATTAAAAAACTAGTGTAATATTGCCTTGGGAAAGCTTGTTTTTGATACAAAAAGTAAATCAAATCATCCACATCTATATGGGGTTTATACACCGAGTGTGAGAATATTATATTCTAAGTCAACATTTTCATTTTCCTATTTGCTTGTTTACCAGTCTTTACTGCTATATTGAGTTGAGAAGATTTTATTTTTCCTCTATGTGAATAAAAATTGTCTGTTGGAGGTTAATAAGGTGGCTACATTTCAGAAGTATCAAGGACTATTGTTATCATATATTAGAAAGATTTCAGCAGCAAAATATTTCTGTAATATTTGAGGATTTAATTCGCTTTGTAACCGATTACCTGTCACATATGAGATTAATAGCACTCAGTTAATACCAAGTAGTAGTTGCTTTACTTGTACAAGACTATCTCACTGTATATTGTTTATTATTCTAATTGAAAACTGCTTCATCTACAGTAATATAAAGACTGCTATCATAACTGAACTAATCTATACCTGAAATACATTAGACTCAATGTATTCCATTTCTACCTACCAAATGCAAGTTAAATGCACATGAATAGAGCCATCAGTTAGAATAATAGAGAAGCAAGCCACCATTCCTTTCACTTCATAAGAAAAGGCATTTTAAATCTTACAAAGAAAGGTTAGAGGCCATTTGAGTAGCAAACTAACAAAAGGATGAACTTCTTTGAAGAAACATTCTCTCTTGGGGTTGAAAATAATTCTTGATTATCTCTAATGATCCCAACTCATTTTGTAATAAATGAGGGTTGAAAAATAGAGAATTCTCTTCCAAGAAAGCAGCAATCACAGCTTGTATATTTTTTGTGTCATGAATTCTACTTTGTGATATAAGCAAGTAATTAAAGTAAGCAACTACTTCCTAATAGAGGTGTTTAGTCTTACTAGTGACTTTTCAAGAGAGCTGAATATACAAGGACATTCTTTCACTGACTGATATTCATGTGTATTCAGCTAGTATCATCAGAAATAACGAATGCTGCAGACTTATGATAGGGAATTATACATATCCTTGTCTCTTATCCCAGACTTTCCATATTTCTGATTTGTTCTAGGACATTTCACATATTTGCCTGTTTTCTTATCTGTAAGGTGGGATAGGATCCAAAAAGAAATAGAGCTCTGTGCAAAGTGAGGTTTTGTTTGCATCCCACCTCCTAAAGTGCTGACACGCAAGACAGTCATTCTTATAAGCTTCTCTAGTTTTCTTTTTCACTGTGGGTAAAAATGAGAAATGTTAGATGTCTACAGACCAACAATTAGCTAACCAAAAGTTAGCATCCAGTTTCAAGCAATATGAAAGTTTCTGAAAGAAGAGGCAAATCTTGTTATCATTGAAGGGAAGCATTTCGGGGGGAAAGCATATGAGCAGGTGTCTGCGCCATGATCAGACATATTCGGGAAAAAAAAGGCACATGCGTCAGTAAGTGGGTCATCTATGCTGAAAGAAATGAGCCTCTGCAATCAAAGCTGGCCTCTTGCTGCAGAATCTGTATGGTCTCAGTAGCTTGCAACTCTGCCAACCAAAATTCTGGAAATTGTTCTTTTTTTTTTCCTCTCTCTCACATTGCCAAGTTTCTTGCAGTCTTAAGTGTTGGAGAAGAGGTCACAGGAGTTAAAGCAGTGGCTGGGAGGACTTCCCATATAAGCAAAGCACATTGCCAGTGGCAGTTACATGTTCTCTTTTCCAGTTGAATGAAATCCAGTAGAGGCAGGCTTGAATTTAGGCTCACATCAACCCCATCCCTTCAGCAGGGCTAGGTTATTAAAGTAGGGGTGATTTAGGGAGCTCTATGTGTCGGCGTCCATCAGCCTGGGAAGTGCTGCACAGATCTGGGAAGTCATTCAGCTTGGCTGTGTGTTTTCACCATTGCTGAACAGTATTTAACGCAAGATTTCTGGCCCAGAGCACTGAATAATTGTGGTGCGCTCTCCGAACGAAGGGAAATATAAGACATCCAGAACGGTTTAGGAACACCAAAAGCTTCCTTCTCTGGTTTGTACTTGAAATATCATATATATTTAAAAATGCCTAAAGTTATTTTATATCAGAAACATACAGATTCCAGTATCAGCAGCAGAAATAAAAGTAAATTATTTCAGTATTGTAATAGAACATTGTGGTACAAAATCCCCTCAACAAACAAAAGCTCCTTCATCATCTCTAAGCCTATCAATTACATTTTATTATTTCTCTGAATTGTGGCATTGAAAAAATTTTAGTGTTAGGTTGTTTATGGCACATGCATATTTCTTCAGAATGCCTAAAACAAAGAGAAGTTCCTGCAAATGACAGACTGTAATTTCCATATTTCTACAAATCTCTTTCATTCCCTAAATAAACAACAGAAATTTCTATCTGAGGTTTTTGTGACCTGCTGACTCAGCCAGTAATTCGAACTTCTAGTGCCTCATGTAAGCAGCATTTTGGAAACCTGTGGATTTAAGGGTCATGCTGGAGAAAAAAAGTCATTTCAGAAAGACAATGGGTGAGTTTTCATTTCCAAAAAATAGTATGTGCGATATGGACTGATATTTGACTCCCTTATTTTACGTTAATGATTCAAAAAGAAACCAAGCTTAGTGGAAATCCACTATTAGCTCCTCTGATTTTGACCATCCAGTTCACTCAAAATGCAGAGAGGGACATTCTATTCTGGGATATCTAAGGATAAGGGTGTGTTATTGTTTTCTTGTGGTTGGCAACCACATGGCAGAATTTCATAGACATAATTATTACCCTGATCCAGGGCATCACTGCTGAATTAAATGTTGCAGATCTTCTTTCCCATATGAGCTAACTTTTTCTTTTTTTTTCTTTACAACTTAACCAATAAAGCTGTACATTTTTTAAAAATGTAAAATGAAAAGAGATTATGATTTTTTTAATTTGCAAATTAGGACATCAAGTAAAATGATGTTAATAAATATGAAAAAGTTGCCTCTCCAGCATTCAGGATTCTGTTACTAAAATATTACATGATAGTAATATTAAAAATTCTAAATATTTGTAACTTTATTAAAAAAGAACATTTGAGATCAGAAGTGTATGTGTATGAGAGACTACACATACAAGTATTTTGTGTTTACCTAAAGGAAACAGGAAAGAGCAAACTAAATAAAGAAAATAGCTATGAGGAGTTTTATGTTTTGGAATATTTGCTATTAGTTTTTATTTGCCAACTATTAGAAATATTTTAGGATCTTTCTACTACATAGCTTAAACCTAAACCTTTGTGAATGTTCTCCTTTCATTGCCCCCCCCACCGTAGAATTATCTGCTATCTCGAAAAACTTCACTTAATTTGTAACCTGTAATCGTAGACTCCTACCTCTTTGATCCTACTGTGGTTTGAGAATCTACAAGTAGCTCAAATACTTGAAATGGAAAAGAATTTAGGTGACCATTAGTTACCCTATACAACTGAATAGGTATTTCTCAAATACTCTACGGACAGCATTAGCTTTTCCTGTGATAACTTTATGTCAACACAATCATCAGTCCATTGACAGGTTGCTGGCTCTTTCTCCCTAACAAACCCAGTCCACAATCAAGGTTCTTTTTATCTTCCTCGCCTCCCACCTTGGGACTGGTACAGTTGGTACTTAATAAATAAACTATAAATGAAGAGGAATATACAGAAAGTATTTTGTGTAAATAATATAAATGCATGGAATCAAAATGGAAGAAATTATTTCTAACCAGTGTAGGCACAATGGTATATTTAATAAATACAGTCAAGCACAAAAAAATCTTAAAACACAATTAACATCCGTCTCATACCTGTCTACAAAATATTGAGAGATTGACTTGCAATAGTCAATAATACTTCTAAATATTGCTATTCCACGAGTTTGTATTTTCATACAAACTGCAATTATTTCAGGTTCTCTCCCTTGACCTTTTGGTTATCTAAAGAAACTAGTAGTATTCTCTTTAGAAACCCCTCAGCTTAGTCTGAAACTAGATGTCAGGTTGTTGTAAGATTGTAGAAGCAAACGCTTTCTTCTTAACCTAAACATTATTTTCTCTAGAAGTAAATGCTTAGGTAATTCATTTGGAATTAGGAATTTTGGTGACAGCATTTACTTTGATGTATCTAATATTCTTTGTATTTTTATTTGTTTGTGTTTTTTGGGGAGGGAGAGGAAAGGAATTTCTAAATGACCTCAATATTTTTAGGTTACACAACTATTATTCCTGGTAGTCTTTGTAAAATAGATTATATGCTCTTGTGTGCAATTTTAGACTTGAATTATTAATCTCCATATGCTCCTGTATCTATAATGACTTGGAACAAAAAAGACCAATTCTAGAGCAATTTAACTGAAAAATATTTATGTGTCAGGTCCTAGTGCTTGGCCTCTGAAAAGAATCAGTTAAAAATGTGGATGTCATATCTGACCTTAGTGCTTAGTGTCTTGGGGGAAACAAAAACACATGGACAAAAAAATTAAAACATTCTGAAAAAGGCTATGTTAAAACTAATATAAGATTTTATGGAAGTATGACACCAAATCCAAATTTGGAAGGACAAGGCCCTCTTCTTAGAAAAAGTAGAAGTCTAATTTGAAACCTGAAAAGTAATAAAACAAAATTTGAGTTGGTGTGGTTCATTGCAGGGTGGGACAGCTGGGATATAGGGTGACATGTTGAGTGGTTGTTAGGAGAGTATTATAAGCAAAGGATCTGAATATAAAGGCCCTAAAACAGGAGGAACCAAAGATTAGGGTTAGTGGGGTAAGTGATTAAGGCATCTGGAATCAAGTAACAATTCAGAATTTTAAAAGCCAAATTAAAATACTTAGGCCTCAGTCTAAAAGCAGTGCAACATTGTTGAAGGGCATTTTAACAGATTACTGACAGGAAAGGATTTGTGTGTTAGGAGAATCACTTTGATGGAAGTATGTGTATAGAATAGACAGGAAAAGGGCAACATAGTATGAAAGATAGTGAAATAATTATGATCTTTCTAAAGATTGAAGAATACGAAGGCCTAGCTTTACACAGGAAGTTGGGTAGACTATCTTTTGATCCTGAAGGGCACTGGTAAGAGTGTTCAAGTGGGGACAGGCATTTTCACTTCAATACATGAGGACCTCCATGTTCACAACCAAGATCTATTATAATACACTAATACAGTTAGGTGCTAAATAGAATTAACAAATCAGGCAGGAGATTAGAAAATGTGAGTGAGCAATATTTGTAGAGTGAGCAATATTCAAGGTTGTGGTATTTTTTATTTCAACATTTCACTCAGTAGCATAGGTATATGACAAAAAAAGATGACTGCACTTAATCTAGAATTGTGTTTTACAAGGCGAGGGAAGAAGAAGTGCTGTAGCAGTAAGGAATTCATGGGTGTATGCTCCCCATGACCAATTATGACAAGAACAAACTCAAACACATGTCGGAGCTGAGATTTAGATGAAAAAGTATATTGTATGAAAATGTCTTAAGCTTTGATGGTGATCAGAGATGATGATCCAGGCTTGGTTATACTACCTTTTAATATTCTTTGCATATATCAAAACACGGATGGCACATTACAATCCCTGGACTACAGAGCGTCACAGTCTAAGCTTGGTAGAGATGTAGGAGCAAGAGATTGCTGATAGGTAAGTTGTATTGGAGGAGAAAGTTGAAACTGAAACTGATGGAAAATTATTAAAGGTACCATGTAAGTAAGAGCATAGCATTGTTAGAATGATTAAGCAGTTTTGGATGAATAAGGAAATTAGAGTTCAAATATTTTGATCTGATGACATTTCTAGATAACAGACACAGGATCTAGTGATGAGAATAGCTGGTTAAAATGTGTAATCTGTGCATCTGGGCAAGAAGGAAGGTTACGGGGAGATCAAAAGTTAATAGCCACAAATGTGGCTATTAGATGGACAACATTTGTGGAGAGCATTATCACAGAGCATACTGCCTGGGCATTGGAAAAGGTATCAAAAACCCTTAGCTATAGAGCAGTTCTCTGGAGAATATCAAATTGGCAACATTAGGAAAGGAAGTGTAGCGTTGTTGGATAGGCAGGCATCTCAAAAGTGTAAGCTTTAAAATTGGCAATTGGGAAGTGAAAGAAACCCTTTCCTAACATTTTTTTTTTTTTTTTTGGTATGAAAATGCAATCTTAAACATTCCACATAGATTTGTGTTCAGGTATCCAGAAACAACTGAGAGAACAAAATATACACTGCACTTAAATTATGTATGCATGCATGTATGCATGTATTTATATTTTATTATAGAGATGTGGGTTACAGTGAGGATTAACTACATACGTAGGCTGCATGCAGGTGAAGTACGGGCTTCAACAGGTCCTCCTTCCCCTGGTAGTAGACCTGGTGTCCTTTGTGTTGTTACGTGCCTTCTGTCCTCCTTCCCTCCCTCCCCGAGTACTGCCCAGTGACTGCCAATCTCTCCCTGTGTTCATCTGATTATCGTTCAGGGTGCTTTTATGAGTTAAAGCATGTGGTATTCAGTTCTTTGTTTCTGTGATAGATCACTTAGTATAATGGTCTCCAGCTCCATCCAATTTGCTGCAAAATCCATGATTTTGTTCTTTGTGACTGCATTGACTCCTGTAGTAAATAATTAGCTAAGGTTGAGTATGACTGTTTAAGTTTGAGAAGGAGGAAGCAACAACAAGGAAAAACAAAGCAAGGAAACAATGGGCATGAGAAGATAAAATAGGACAGGGGATAACTGGAGGGTTTAGAAAATGGATTAGAGGAACACTAGACATTATGTAATTAGGTCAAATGCAATTAGAAAACAATGCTTGAAGTTAGTCAAACAGATTAGAAAAGTTTTGCCAGAGAATATTTCACTTGTTAACTAATAGATCTGTTAGCATGAGAACACACCAAAGAAACTTAAAGAACTTTTCTTAAAACAGAGAGCAGAGTCTGACATGGCTTTCATATGACTGAAAAAAAAAAGCATAAATTTAACTGAACCCGTTATAAAACCACACTGAACTCCACTATTGATCAGGAAAGACCTCTTGCTAGTATAACCAAACAACAATTCTGATTTCCTCACTTGCTCTGCTTTTTTTTTGGCTGTGGAAAAACCAGAGAAATATTTAAGAATGTTGAGATTTAGAGAAAGGGAATCTTGCAGTCCTGGTCTGAGGCTCAGCTTCCTTGAGGTTTCTCACCCTCTGCTCTTCACTCTCTAAATAAAAAGGGCAAAGGAAGGTAGGATGAAGTTTATCCCTGAAGAAAGTTAAGTCCTTCTTCCTCTATACATTCTCTTCATTCAGTAGTTTTGAACTTGAAGAAACTATAAAGCAGCACATGACCTGCTTTGAATGACTTCTGGAATGAGATAACATATTTGAGTGAACTTTCATACTTTTGTTCTAAGAACTATTTTAATCGAAGTTTGTGAGTCTTGAAAAAAAGATAATAGTTTTTGTTTCATTCTTATTTTCATTCTCATTAATTTTTTTACTGCCCAACATCTGATCTAGGTTCCCCGCAGCCTAGAGGATGGCAAGGCTGACAAGCAAAAATAAGTTCCCTTCTATAATTGTGGTAACCAGAAGTTAGGCTGAGCACACATAACACCGCTAGCTGGGAAGCTGCTGTAGGTGATTACCAGTTCCACTTATCTTGATTAGCTATCTAGAGAGGTGTAAGTTTTGCTAAACTTTTATTTATTCTGATATTAGGTTTCACAGTGATTGTACTTGTGAATGAGTACACTTGGGAATACAGGAGAATTGAAGATACTTTTGCCATATATTTTGTAAGTCAACGTTTTATGACATCATCACAAAGCAGGGATCTATTTTTCTCCTCTCTAGCATCAGTTGTACTTTGACATTATACTGAAACATTGAGTTAGATCATACAGAAGGGAAATGCTCATCAGTGGTTATTTTTTTCATTAATCGTTTTGTCTAAATTGGTATTTGTACACTGAGACTATTAATGGCATATAATACTTTCTATGCTGATTTTTTCTTCCAGCAAAGGAGTAATTACAATAATAGAATTTTGAGAGTTAAAATGTATTTTAAGTTGTAATACAGCATAATATGTAGGTAATTTTTAAAATGTCATTAGGTGCTGGGCTATATATTTAAGTTAACCTCATTATATCTGATGATCCATTCGTATGTACATTGCAATAAGCATTTCTTAAACTCTTCAGACAAGAAGTGTATATATTTTAATTCTCTAATTTTTTTTGCTGAGATTCATAAGAGACTATACAACTAATTCTCCACTGTTGCTAAAGTTGTTAAGCTAGGGAGTCCAACAAGTTCTCAGGATAGCATATTGCAGTGTTTAGTATCTATATATTAAAAGAGTTTCCATCTATATTTAGTCAGCATCTTTTTAAAAACTAAAAATACTTTTAGTTGATTGTTTTACTGTAAACATTACTATTAACAAGACAGACAAATAAAAATAGTCTCTTCCTTTGTTCCAAGGTCTAAATTTAAGTTGTAGTAATTTTATCTTATTAAATTATTTATAGTAATTCTTTGTATAGTTGAGATTAGCTTCTCTGAAAAGGCTTAAATATTTGTGTGTGTGTGTGTGTGTGTGTGTGTGTGTGTGTGTGTGTGTGTGTGTATATATATGAAACTAATTAAAACAAATTGAATGGAATGGTACACATGGATAAAAAGTCAGAAATAACTATAATTTGTCCCTCTTCATCAAAAGATAGGTTCTATTACTTCTAAATAAGGTAGATATGTAAGAGAAATAGACTGACCATAATATGCAGATTTAATTTTGTTTTATTACCCAATAAAAATGATCTTCAAGGTTTACCCTATCATCAGAGGTTTATATAAATTGCAATAAATATTTTTTTTTATTTTTGCATGTATAAGATAATAAATGCATTGGATTTTGATTAAAACTTAACTAAACAAAAATGTAATGCTTATATTTTCTTGTGTGCCTTTAAAAGTACCTATTATTAAGACTTTTCCTGTGCTGTCAGTCTTTATCATTTGGTACAATAAGTTGCAGTTTAAAAATCCTAAGGCAAAAAACAACCTCAGTAAACTCTATTCACGGTAACAGTAGTATGTAGATAATGTTTAGGCAGATTTGCAATAATAATATACCAATTCTAATCTACTGACAGGACCATCAGGCAGTAGCTATAACCTGCCATTGTTTTGCTATTTTCCCTATAAACTATATTGCTACAAGAGGACCAGAGAGCTCTATAGACCTGGGTGGGTGGTAACAGCAGAAAATAGCCAGAATGAGAAAAAAATTGATAGACAGTTGACTTCTTCTATCCTTCATCATCTTTTCCATCTGTCTTTTTTCTCTCAAACTTGCCACTTAATTCACCCCACAATTCAGTAGCAGGGAAACTGTAGCCAACAAAACATTAATTGTTTATCTTACCTATTAAGACAAAAATGTATTCTACGCTTATATAAATATATTTTTATTGTGGGCTTGTAATTTCAGAACTGGGAAAGCAAATGAAGAGAAATTGTCATGTAAATTAGTTTTAATATTTCTCAATGGTAGAGGATGCGTGAGTATAGTCAATCTATAAGTTAAAGTATTTAATTGAATGGATTATAACCTGTCAAAGCAATTGACAAAGAATTTCTCCCAGTGACTAATCATTTGTCATTAGGTAGGTTTCATAAATTTTTGTGCTCAAATTTTCTTATCTGTAAATGAGAATAATAATATTTTATAGAGTTGTTTTGAGAAATGTTATGTAGCTTTAAAAAGTTAATTCATGAATTTATTTTTTGGAGGATGAGCTGCTTTCTATTCTTAATTTGTATTTTAGGTTCAGGGGTACACATGAGTATTCATTGCATGGGCATATTGTGTAGTGGTGGGGATTGGGTCTCAGGTGGCCCATACCCCAGATAATGAACACTGTGTTCTGTAGGTAGTTTCTGATGAATTTAAATCAATACTTGGTTTGAAGAAAGAACTCAATTGCCATTAGCTTTTACTACTATAATCTATTTCTTTAAGATTAGTATACAATCTAACCAATAAAGATATGTAAAGATAATTTGTATCCTTAAATTATCAATGATTTTATGGTACAATCATTTTAACAGATTCAGTCCTTCTCAGTCAAAATCTTTTCTCATTTGAAACTTCATCTCACTATTTTAATTTCCACTTTTAGTTTTTCTTATGTAGAATTTTTTTTCTTTCTGTAGAAAAACATTCCTTATTGGTGATTGGTTTATTCACACAATTGCCATTTTGGTTTCACAGTGCTTGGGTTGATAGCTAGTGCTACATTTATGCTGTTTGAACTTTTTATATTTATGTCCAACCCAATGAAGGATTTTAAGTTATTTTAAGTTGTTGATAATAATAAAGCTGTCTATATTTGGGTCTCTATTTTGAATACAACCCAAAAGTAGATCAGTTTGAACTAGAGCTGCTCACTTGTATAATAAACCAGCCTTTCACTGAAGAAATCTTAGTTCTCAAATGAGATGGTTTGTTAGAGAAAAAACCTCTAATGTGAGCCTTGTCTCTTGAAACGACCTCCTTCTCATGGCTGCCTGTCCTAACTCTAATATTCCACTTCTGCTTCCCCCAAACAGACATAAAACACTCCACACACACACAATTTGGTGTGATTGACGGGTTCCATTCACAATACTAGTCAAGGCATGTTTAAGATGAATTGGTTTACATGAAAGAAGAAGTTTCCATTCATCTACCTATATGCTGTCAATCATTGCTCATAAGTTCCAGTGACTTCTACTATCAAAGTCAAGAAAAAATTATATATACATATACATATAATTTTATATACATTTATATTATACAATGATATATTCTCTCTCTGTCTCTCTCTCTCTCTCTCTCCACAGATAATCTGATTGCAGTAATTTCTTAAGGGTCATGAATGGAACTGAGCAAGAGCAGTCTTCATTGTCTTTATAACCATTTAATACTCTCTAATTCTGATGGGAAACTTTCCATGCACGTGGGGTTTTCTGCCCAATGCCTTTGTCTGTATTTATTAGTTAATTAATTAATTTATTATATTTTATTTCGATGTCCCTTTTGAAAATGAATCATGTGTAGCAACATAGTGTATTTGGTCTGCTCTGGTTAAAGTTAAATACCGCCTTTTTAATTTTCACTCACAAAAAAGATAAGTGACAAATGACATAGTAATTTTCCTATTTCTTCATGTTCATAAAACATTGATAATATGATTTTTACCTTCCCTTTGTTCTCAATTAAATGAAATGCACCAATACAATTAACGTGCTCCTGCAATTTGGGTTTTCTTTAGAGGTTTCTCTTGTCTCTGATTAACAGCATTTTCCATCCATTCTGAAAACCCCCAACTGCTATTCGGAATGTTCCATTATGCCTGCCAGCTATAAATACAATTGTGAACCAATATCATTTTAATTGTTTCACTAATAACTTGTTTTAAATGATTCAACAGTCATCAGGAAAGATAAGTGCTCTTGTACCCTGCAGGCTTATGGGCATGATGGTATGAGGCAATGTGGAGTGCTGTATCGGAATAATGAAACCGTATGCAGAAGATAATGACAAAGCACTCACATTGCTGTAAAGATAAATGAAAACAGTAGATCTTCTCCTTGCAGTAATATAACATCCATTTCTAGCTCCCATTTCAATCATTAGACCTTCCAAACAGATTAATGCACAAATACACATATGCAACATGTCCCATCGTAATAGCCATATGCTCCCATTTTTCCAGGCGGACTGTGAATGATGGAGTTAACGAGCTTTACAAATGCTCTTGTTAATTAACAAAAATTGTTACTTTCTCATCTGGGGGGGTTATAAATTAGACTTAATTACACCAGATAATTACAACTGCCAGGCACTGAGCAACTCCCTCTTATTCTGTTCTTTCAGTGGCAAATCAACAATTGCAACCCTTGCCTATTTGTGTGGATGAATTTAATAAGCAAACAGCCCTTTTATGTTAATGGTTTACTGGCATTCATGGGCCTGGCAGGAGAAATGTGCTGGGGGAGGGTTTGCTAATGGCAGCACATAATCACATTAATTAAAATATAACTGCCATTTAAAGATTTGTAGTGTAGAATTAGAGCATGTTGGGAACTGAGAAAATCAAGCTAGAGTGCATATTAGCACCATTACTCTGTGTTCCCCGCACAGCAGTCAGCAACCTCATGTGTCATAAATGTAATTTATGAGTGCTATTTGCTTTGAAATATATGTTTTTAGTTCACTCATTAGAATGTAAAAATTTGCAGTGTCTGCTTCATGAGGTTCCAAATAAATTCACTAAAAGCTGAGACCCATGATCTGTTTTTAGCAAATCCCTCAACAATGATTTTTTTAATTATGAGTTTCATTATTTCTTATGGTAAAATCAACTGCTTCCTTTTCTGAAGACAAATTTGAGTCTCCATGCTACTATAAATTGTGCACTTTTAGTTATATTATTCTGTGTAATTTTTATTGGGTCTTTAATAAATATGGTCCTCAATTTTGTCTCTTTGTTCTTAAGAAGGTTGGTAGAAACTGCTAAATGCTTTAAAGTTGGGCACATGCAGAGAAGATAGTGAAGAAAATTTCTTGTAAAGCTTTTCATTAGTCTGTCTCCGAGATCCACTCATTAGTTTTAAAGTTATCCTTGATCTAAATCAGTCCCGTTTATACTTCACCTACAAAGAGGCTATGAATGTACCCTGAGTAAATTACCAAGGAACCATGGCAACTCCTAGGGAAAAGATGTTTAATTGATTCTTAATAATGTCAGAAGGATTCTAGATTCAGGAACCAGCTCACTGTGACTAAATTCCACCTTACTAAAATCTTATACTTTAAACAGTATACAAATTTACAATAAATTTGTATTTTTCTTTGCTCAACCAACTCATAAAGTTCTCAAACTCTGGAACGACAATCTTAGTCTTTTGCATGGGTGGAATTGACTGAAATACAGTATGTATGACTTTCAGACAAAGTGTTGCTATATTTGTAAACTGCTCTGATGGCTTTCTAACACCAGTAACATGGGCATGTCATAGCTAAAGAGAGGAGTGCTCTGCCAGCCCCAGAAAACCAACAGCCCAGCCACACTAATGAGAAATCTTTTTATGTGGAGTCCAAGGCCATAGCTGACATTGTTTCTCAAGCTAAACCTTCGTTTTATTGAGGGAGCAATGCTTCTTGGATCCAAGGAGTCTTTATCCTTGTAAGGTTTCAATGGGTTTGTTAGGTGCAAATGTAGAATACAGAACCATTCTGTCAGTTTTTCTTGTAGAATAAGATAATGCACCAAAAATATATAAATACTATTATACAGTCTCAATATTGGGATTTGATTTCTTCTGGGGGTGCTGCATTGCAATATTCTACCAACATTTTTGTGATTTTTTGTTTGTTTGTTTACTAAATTTCTTTAACTGGTAGCAGGTCATTTTAGGGTAGATAGTTGTTTTAGGGGATCTGGTTATGCCTAGAAAATGTAATTTTTGTTATGTATTGTTTTTACTTTTATGTATATTTTATCTTGACACAACTGTGGCCTCTAGAAGAATTATGTCTCCTAAAATATTATTTCTGGTGTGCAGGGTAGATAGTGAGGTAACCATAGACTTTTGTGACTTGAATGAGGTTCAAGAATGATCCAATGTAACCATTTTACTATGCAATTAGAAAATTAAGACCCACTCCAAATCATTAAGTAATTGGTCTGAAGTCACATGACAAAATCTGTTGATAACAAAACAAAGATATAGTAAACCTGGCATAAGTACTTATATCTTTTCTCATCTTTTTTAAAGTGCTTCCTACATCCTACTAGAAAATCTAAGATTATCTCAGTTTTTGTTATTATTATTTGTTTACTTTGCTGTCATTTTGTGTTAATTCAGTTTAATTAACATTTATTGTCAGCCTTTGACTAGACACAGAAGGGTCATCTTTTAAAAACATATGACCTGCACTTAAGTTGTCTCATTTGCTAGAACAGAAACATACACACACACACATGCACACACACACACACACACACACACACACACACACACACAGAGATATTAAATCTCATCTTAGAAATACTAAGATGGAGATGTGTGCTATGTGTATTAGAAATATAGAATATAGAGAGCTCCTTAAGCATTCAAGGAGAAAAGAAGAGCATGTTTTGAGTAAAGAATGTATGAAATAGTATGTTGTATTCAGCAAAATATATATGTCTTTGTACTACCAGAGACTTTAGTGGAGGTAAGAATATGGTAGAAGGTGAGGTCTAGGAACTAAATTCCATGAGATATATGGGGTGTTGGATCAGATGACAGATCTAAGGCCATGAGGGTGGCATAGTCAAATTTGTATATTAGACTGATCATTATGTTATAATTTAAGAGACAGATTAGTGGTACAAACTATGAGGCAGAGAAACAAGTCAGAAAGCAATAATAATAGAGAGGAATAAACACACATTGGAAAGATTTAGGAAGAAAAGTTTCAGGACTTGAATACATTGTTATATGTGAAGAATGAGGAAAGAATAATCTCATGTCTTCTAAACTTCTGAAGTAAAGGCTAGCTTTAGGGTGTTTTAAACTTATTTATCACTTTACGTGCTTTGACTTCTGCTTTACTTTGAAGGTGTAAGAACTTCAGTTTTACTTGGTACTTTGGGGACAATATAAAATAAACAACTTTTTTTTTTTTAGCACAAGTAACTTTGGAGTAAAATAAAGCTGAATTGATATTTTAGCTCTGTCATTTTACATAATACCTGTGTTATTATTTTACTTACTAGCTGTATTACTTTGGGCAAGATATTAGTTTGTCTTAGATCAAGTTTTTGAATCTGTAAAATTGTGTTTCTTTGTAAAGATAATGCAATCAATGAGCTGATTCTGTAAAGTTCTTAGTATGGTGCCTACAACAGAAGCCATCAGAAAATGGTGTCTGTTGCCATGGCTGCTCACTAAGAAGTGAGCGTGAGGTTAAGAGAAAATCCAGATGCTACTGAAGGTTTCCAAGTAAGCCTCTCCATGCTTGGGATTATGACAGATACTTCTTTTGTCTCCCTTAGCAAATGGCAGTATATTGATATACAACAGGTACTTAAGAATATTTGTACAAAATAGACAAAAATGAATGGATGTCCCTATCCGTTCACCTGCAGATAAAAAGGATTCCAACTTTCTGTAACAGTCAGGTATTTAAACTGAAAGAAAATTTTACCTGTAATGCTGCATGCTCTGCTAAATGTTAAATGACAAGGCAGAGCTTCCAGTAATGAGATTGGGGAATGCCATCACTCCACAGGCACTGAAGCCAGGTTCATTGCAATTCAGCACTATAGCATGGGGACTTGAGATGCTTAATTTAGTGCGATCATTATTGTTTTTATATGAAAAGAGACTTAGAATTGGAAATAGCCACTCACCAGCTTTCCTGAAGTGCCCTTGTTCTAGGAATTGGTAAGTGGTTTCTTTGGGCCCTCACTGACATCAAGATCCCATGTACCAACTTTTTACATTACAGGAATCTGGCAACCGATTACGGCTGTCACACTGGTAGAGGTGAGGATTATTTCCCATGATGAGTATAAAGATGAAGCTGAGTCACTATAAAGTTTTCCTTTCATTTAGAAAAAATATATTTGAAAGTAAAATATGGAAATCGTCTGGGGATCCTGCTTTTGGCCTTAGTTTTATGCTTCACACTATTCCCAAGTGTTTTTAAAAGGTTGAGCAAGTAGGCAATGGAATTTTTTTTTTTTAATGAATCACTATACATTAATTGGGTGACCCCATTGCACGTATGTAATAACATAGTAGGAAGCATTACAACCTATTATATATCACATCACTTATGACATACTAGCACAACTGAAATGACACTAGCACAAAAAAGCATCAACTAAATAAGGACAATGATTGAGAAACTTTTCAGAATGCTTAGGAAAGATTAAAGCATAAAGTGACTTATACTTGCAAGCTATCCAAATTTTTACTCAATAGAATGAACATCAAGGTCTTCACTCCATGTCTTAAATGACCCTCTGAAAATATGGAAACAGATTTCACTGGTGTAGCTAAAAGAAAGTCTAACATCACTGACTCTGACATCTGTAAGTACAACTTCCTCATGAACTTGACAGTGTGTCTATAATTCTGATTAAACAGAAAATAAAATGATCTTGGTGAACACTTGACCCAAGACCAAGTGTCAAGAGATAAAAAGTAGTATCAAGGGAAAGTGCTGTGCTTAAGAATCCCCTTCCTGCTACCAAATACGCATATATACTATTTGGTATTTCTTGTAATATGTATATTATATTGTTAATTTTCTTTCATTGAAATGTTTTTGAATGTATGTATATATGTTTATGTATATATTACATATTTGTGTGTATGTGTTTGTGTGTGTCAAGATCTCTAGCTAGCTAACTAGCTAGCTAGCTATAATATTTTGTTATTTCCTTTGGCATGGGACTATTGAAAAAGTGTCTGATACATACATAAAAGGTTACTTTTAAGTAGGACTATGTGCTTAATGGAAGTAATGTTTTCATATGATTGTTTTGAGATATGGTTGATTAGAATAAAACATGTAGCTATCTGGTAGGAAAGTTACCATATTCTATGAGCAACAAAACCACCAAAGAATGTACATTTTAAGATTTTGGACTGAGTCCATGCTTCCACTTTTCCACTTCTTCTCTAAACCCCTGGAAATGATTGACACGATAACTTATAAATCACAACTGTGTAGAAAAACAAGACGAGTACCTCTTAGTTGACCAAAAACTCATATAAAGATTCCTACTAGATACATAGAAGACAAGATCAAATTGAAACCTTTAATAAATGTAACAAAATATTAAAATTGGCTTCTTTCTGTCTCAGCTTCAACTAAGGACCCAAAAGAAGAGAAAAAGATAATTACCAAGAATACTTACCTCATTGTTTAGATGATGGATATACTACAAGTCCAGGCTTCACCTTTACTTGATATATCCAGGTAACAAAACTGCACCTGTGCCCTGAAATCTATACAAATCATAATAAAAATGCTTCCTGAAGCAATGCTTACCTTTTGAAGTTTAAAGTAATATGGTAAATCTTTCATTAAATACATGTTAAAAATTTATGAAGTTTGTTCTGCCACTTGTTGTTCCTCGCCAATGCTGCAGTGAGAATTGATGAGAGACACTTGTAGGAATCTTCAAAGATGATGATCAGTGTCCCTTATAAGATATGCAGGGCTTCTGGAAAGAAGAACATAGTGCACAATCACTTAGAAAGCTTGGATTTGTATTCTCTGGAGTTTTCAAAGTGTGGATGGATGTTGAACTTTTACAGGTGAATTCTAATGGTGTTTGATTAACTTGAGCTGGCAGAGAAAAGAGAAAGAAGGCAGTTGAAAGAAAGCTACTTTCTACTGTTGACATGTTTTACTGAAGACCATATGTGAATCCATATGACAAAGCTGATTTGGAATTGCTTTAAAAAATAAACTGCCCAAGAAGAACTCTTGAAAACTCTTGAAAAGTGTGAACTATTCCAAAGGATACGTTGCCAAAAGCCCAGGGGAGGGTAGAAATTGTAAGTGGCCAGCTGCAGAAGATTATATCCCATAGTCTGCCAATCACAGACTCTAAAGACACTGAAAATGCAACAGAGAAAAAGAAGGACTTTTAGGGGGGGGAATTGTATAATATTCAGAATGCCTCATTGCCAGATCACAATAAAAGACCCTGTGCACTACTTCCTTATCTCTCCCTTTCCCAGAACCTGACTTAGGAGAATCCAGAACAATCTAGGATGGAGTATGACAGATGAAAAAGATGAATTAGAGTTTGGATGATTGTTATATCACTATTAGTTTGACTTAGATTTGTTAATACCTGAAAATAAAGAATTGTTTATTATGCAATAACAACAAGAACAGAAAGCTGCTTGACATCCCTGGGAAACAAGACTGATTTAGTCTACTGAGAAGCGCAGAAGAGCAAACAAGTGTGAGAATTTTTTACGTTGGTTTATTATTGTGCTCTTTGACATTGAACTCATTCCATGAATCTATCATATATTCAAAGGAAAAATAATGCTGCAGAAAAAAGGTCCTTGCCTGAAAGTAGTGGAATCTGGGCACGATAGGTAACTGAGGTGCAATTAATATGAATACAAAATTCAGCTCTGTAGCAAGAGAAACATCTTATGTGTGTGTGCATGCGCACACATGTGCACACACACATATCATGGGCCGGGCAGCTCTCATAAAACAGAGGATGTAGGAGATTCTGTAGGAGAAGGGACAGTCATGACCTGAGATGATAATGATGTCTAATAAGAGCCTACACATAAAAGACTACCACTTAGGCATACCTTCCAATGAAGAATGGAGAAGGGAGAGTGTCTCTCTTTTCCATTCTCCATCCTCACTCTAAATGAGCTAATTTGTGACAGAACTTCACATCTCAATCTCCAGTAAGAGTTCCACAGCAGATTCAAGAGACAGCCTGAGATTAATTATAAGAACTGATAATCCCTAAATATTTGAGGAAAGGCAACACCATAAGAAAGGTGACCATTAGACAAATGACATAATTACTATCAGAGAAAGCAAAGTCAATAGAACATTTTACAACAGGTTCTAAAATGAACATATTTATTATTCTTAAGATATATGCATCTATTCAAAAAATCAGTAAATAAAAAATTAAACTTCATTCCGATGGAATACAAAGAAACAGTACATAAAATAAATAATAGGGTGGTCATAGCTTAAAAGAAAATGATTGAGCAGGAAATTGTGTAGAAATTTTCTAAAATAATAGATCATATGATGTTAAAAAATTTAAATGAAAAAAGAAAATGTCTGGGATATGAAAGATTGATTCATAAGCTGAGATACATTTTTGTGTTAGTATTAGGCTAGAAACAAATATTCACCAAATCTCCATGGCCTAGCACATTGAGGTTTTATTTCCCAGTCTCACAAATCTGCTACATGCTCAGGCTACTCTTTAGAGCAAAACTCTGCTGTGTGCCAGTTGAGTGAATCAGACAAATGGAAGTAGAGGACCATCATGGCACCACGTGCTACCTGCTCAATGTATCCACTGGACAGTTCATTGCCAAAAGCAAGGTATATGGCCAAGTTTCAACGTGGGAGAGATGCAGTCCTCACTTGTGTTTGAAATGATAAGACGTACCACAGAGTCTAGATGAGCAAGAGAAGATGGACAGGAGATAATATCCAAAGAAATAATAAAGAATAGTGTCTCAGAACTGTAGATGGACCTTTGTCTTCAAATGCAAATAATTCACAAAAGTTCACACCATGTGCCTAGCACTTTCTGAGTACTAGGTGCCAACTGTGTTCTAGACGTGAATAAAACAGACAGAAACATTGACCTGACCTCATGGCATTTAAGTTATAAAAAAAGAAAACAAAATTTGTACTTGATTCACAAGTTTGACATAGAGAAAAATAAAGAACATAAATAACAGAGAATGATAAACTTGTAATTATATAACTTTGTAAACAAAAATCACTACAAACTTAAGAAGAAATTCTTTACAGAACCATTTACCAATAACTTGGAAATGATTACATTATTACTAAAGCATATAAAATTCCAACATAGGGCTAAGGAAAACTATAAAATCTGAACACACTAGCGTCAAAGAGGATAGTGAAATGCTGCCAAAGGCCAATGATTGACATGATGTTCTCCATAATTTATTCAACTGTAGAGACTTCTTTAATTTTCTGTATTAAATTGTTTGCAAACAAGAATTATCTGTTTATAGGAATTTTAAGAATTAACTCTACAATCACATTATTCCTACTATTCCCAATATTATAGTCTTTGCTTTCATTTTTCTCCCTGTGACTATGCTGGTAATGATTCTTTTTTAACTTTGAGGTGATAGATTTGGTTATCAGACTTACAAAAAATATTTGATATCTAACTCTCTTCCATTGTGGTCAAATAAAATAAATTATAAGAATTTGACTTTTTAGACCACAATAAAAGTATTCATATGGCCTAACACATGAGCAAGTTTGTAAAAGATATGTAGACAACACAAAATAATTATTCACAAAGTACAGCATGCAAACTTTTGCATATTACAGACATTAATACAACCTAATTCTCTACCTTACCATTTTCTGTCTTGTTGAACTGTTTCAACTAGAAGAAGGATTACTTTCTGACAAATGGACTGTTTATATAAATCTTTGCCTGTTATTCTAATAGACATAACATGTTATAAACCATAAAGAGACACCTCTAAGATGTTTTCATAAGTAATTACAACCTTTTAATATGGAGGTTTTTAATCTAATTTTATTTAATGCATTTTGCCTCAAATCTCATCATTTTAGATAGCACTACCGGCACTCCTACTGTTATTGTTGTTCTTTTTATTTTTCTCAAGAAACAAGAATTTCTTAATTTCTCTCTAACTAAAGAGGATGTACCTATGTATTGGAATCCAATCTGGAAACCCATTAGAACAGAGGTTTACAAACATTTTATGTAAAACAAAACAAAACAAAAACCTCACAGCTTTTTCTGTTTGCCATTTAATGCTTTAAAAACAATGCTAAAATTAAGAATACTATGCATGTGCTTATCTAGGAGAGAAAACCAATTTTCACAAAATTCAAAATATAATAATAATTGAACAAAATATTGTATAATATAATTGACTAATGAGATGAAGATAATTGTTTTCTAAGGAGGTGACATTTCACCTAATTTGTGATTCAGAGTTAGTGCTCCCCATTATCAAAATCAATTACTAATTGATCACCAAATGTTCTTCTGTTAATAAATAATCTGTTATGAGATTTTATACATATTATCTTTGAACATGAAATATGTGTGTCCTTTCACACAGCATGGTTTAGAACATTGTGTTTTAATTGCAGTGATGTGACCACCACATACAGTCTCATTGCAAATATCCCACTTTGCCACTGTATCATGAAAACAACCACGGACAATCTGTAAATGAGTAGGTATGCTATGCTCTAATACTTTTATTTATAAACACTGAAATTTGAACTTTATATTATTATTATTTGTTGCTAAATATTGTCTTAATTTTGATTTTTAAATAATTTAGGCTTATAAAAAATTATTGGTTAGTGAACTGTACAAAAATAGGGCATGGGCTGTGTTTGGCCCAAGGATTGCAAATTAGTGAGCCTTCTTTAGAAACAGCGGAATTCCTAATGCATGTCCACTTTTTCAATCTCTCATGAGCCATTTTCTAATTTTCTCATGGTGTCCTTGCTTCTCTCTAATTATCATTCCCTGATACCATTTATCAGATTCCTTACACCCTCCTCAAAATAACTTCTCTCTTTCTTGTCACTGCTATCTTTTTTTTTTTTTTTTTTTGAGTTGGCGTCTCACTTCGTCGCCCAGACTGGACTGCAGTGGCCACCGCAGCCTCTACCTGCTGGGCTCTGGCGATCCTTCCACCTCAGCCTTCCGAGTAGCCGGAACTACAGGCGTGCGCTACCACGCCCGGCTAGTTTTTTTTTGAGTTGGAGTCTCACTCGGTCACCCAGACTGGAGTGCAGTGGCCGCTCCCGGCCACTGCAGCCTCAACCTGCTGGGCTCCGGCAATCCTTCCACCTCAGCCTTCCAAGTAGCTGGAACTACAGGCACGCGCTACCACACCCAGCTAATTTTTTAATTTATTGTAGAGATGAGGTCTTGCTTGCCCAGGCGGGTCTCGAACCCGCGGGCTCAGGCAATCCACTCACCTCAGCCTCCCAAGGCGCGGGATTACAGGCTGAGCCACCGAGCCCGGCTGTCACTATCTTAATTTCTTCTTCATGTTACATATGCCATTTGTTTTTCCTCATGATCATGCCTTCACTATACTTCATAGAATTGCCACCATTGCCCTGTTAACTCAGTAGTATTTCCTAATCCAAAAGACCAAGAGAGGGGAAATTA
>CAUYQG010256114.1:0-11833 GCA_963574415.1 Tarsius wallacei
GAGAAAGAAGTCAAGTCTGAATAATATCATTTCCCATGTCTTATCAGTGGTTCCTGTCTCCCTTTTTTTTTTTTTTAGTTGGAGTCTCACTCTGTCGCCCAGACTGGAGTGCAGTGGCCGCTCCCGGCCACCGCAGCCTCGACCTGCTGGGCTCCGGCGATCCTTCCGTCTCAGCCTTCCAAGGAGCTGGAACTACAGGCGCGCGCTGCCATGCCCGGCTAATTTTTTGAATTATTGTAGAGATGAGGTCCTGTCTCCCTTCTTGTACAATCCAGAGGAATATTTTTATCAACTATTTGGTAAATGCAAGTTTTTTAGTAGCTCTAGAAGCATTTTTAAGAAGGAGAGAATCCTACCTCACCCAGTTTTTTAAGTGTAAATGTTTTTTTTAAGAGGTGAAATCATTCGCTGGTTGTTTATTTTTTGGTACAACCAGAAAATAGTGTGGGATATTGAATTTTGGGAGGCTTTGACAGTCTTGGGTGTCAGCTTAACGTTCCATAGATGGGGGGTTAGTTTTTATATCCTATAATGCAAAGTATACTAAGTGGCAATATGGATCACAGCCCTGCATTTAATGTCTTGAACATTTAAAATTACTTCTAGTCCCCTGTTGTTTTTTAGTAGAATTTTTTCCTTAAAAAAACCCACTCCTTGATCATGGCTCTCCCTGTCAGAATTGTGTGTACTCTGTAACATCTTTGGTCGTGGCAGTCCTGTTTTCCTAATAACTTTGTTAATGTGTTGTGAAAGAATGAAAAATTGGGTATGTTGTTTATATGATAAATTGTGAATTGGTGAGATGTCTGTAACAGCTTATCAACATTTGAAGATACTGGTACTTGATATCCTCTTATGGAAAATTTGCCTCCAAATTTTAAGCTGGAAAGTCACTGGAATAACTTTTTAAAAATAACTATACATGGCTTTTTTGATTTTCGGTATGTATGTTAAGAACTGTGTACAAATTGAAATGTCTGTGTACTGATCCTCAACACAACCAATAAACTCAATTATGAAAGACTTTCCTTTTTTTTTTTGTGAGTTGGAGTCTCACTATGTCACCCAGATAAGTGCAGTGGCTGCTCCCAGCCACTGCAGTCTCTACCTGCTGGGCTCCGGTGATCCTTCCGCCTCAGCCTTCCAAGTAGCTGGAACTACAGGCGTGCGCTACCATGCCCAGCTAATTTTTTTGATTTATTGTAGAGATGAGGTCTCGCCAAGTTGCCCAAGCGGGTCTCGAACACGCGGGCTCAGGCAATCCACTCACCTCAGCCTCCCAAAGCACTGGGATTATAGGCTGAGCCACCAAGCCCAGCTATGAAAGACTTTCAAAGAAAAATTAGCCGGGCGTAGTGTGTGGTTCCAGCTACTTGGAGGGCTGAGACAGAAGGATCACCTGAGCCCAGCAGGTCGAGGCTGCAGTGGCTGTGAGTGAGCCACTTCACTCCAGCCTGGGTGACAGAATGAGACTCCTACTCAAAAAAAAATTTGAGTTCATTTGTCTAGGCTCACTTTTCTGTCCCAAATAATTTTATTTTTATTTTCAGATCAGTTAATATGGAGCATTTTTTATAATGCTCTGATATTACTGAATAATTTGAAATCTAAAAGAATTAACTTTCTTTCATAAAGATATAACTGAGAAATATAAGGGTAGAAGCATTATAATTTCTCCCTCCTACCTAGTAATTAATTTGTATTTATTAGTCAGAATGTTTTCTTGATTTATTTTGTACTCCATGGTGCACTCAAAGAAGAAAGACTGTCGTTAACTTTTGGGCCAATTTAAAAATACTACTTTAGGCTGAGCACGGTGACTCACACCTATAATCCCAGCACTTTGGGAGGCTGAAGTGAGACGATTGTCTGAACCCATGGGTTCAAGACTAGCCTGGCCAACTTAGAGAGTCCTCATCTCTACAATAAATTTAAAAAATAGTAGCCAGGCATGATGGCGTGTGCCTGTAGTTTCAGCTACTTGGAAGGCTGAGGCAGAAAGATCACCTGAACCCAGCAGGTTGAGGCTGCGGTGGCCATGAGCATGACCACAGCGACAGAGTGAGACTCCAACTCAAAAAAAAAAAATTAATAGTAATATGACTGTAACATAGATTTTGAATTCAGGAGACTTCTTAGAACACCCTTCAGTGTTTCTCAGTGGGGTTACTGTTAACATTGTGGTAGAACAACACTGTTGTTCAATGTCTTGGGCATTACTGGACGTTTTGTATACCCAACTACCACATACTAAATACTAGTAGCACTCCTTAGTCATCGTGACAACCAAAATTTGTCATGCTTACCCATACACATAATGGAGACCCATTGACCTTATCGTAATTTCAAAGGGACATTAAGAGTGGAATCATTTATTTAATTGTTGTCTCTTAGAAATAACTAGCAAAGTTCAGAATGATAGACCTATCAAAACACTGACAGAGTTTAGGCAGCTTGTGTTTGCTGATTTTTTTTTTTTTTTTAGAAATATGAAACAAAGGATTAATTATATTTTTAAATGTTCTGGTACCTTTTAGATTTTTTTTTTTTTTTTTTTTTTTTTTGTTGAGACAAGGTGGTCTCAAACTTCTAGGCTCAAGTGATCCTCTTGCTTCTGCCTCCCAAAGTGCAAGGATTATGGGGTGAGCCACCACATCTGGCCACCTTTTTTATTTTTAATTCTTCTTATTATTTTTTGGGACATAGTCTCACTCTGTTGCCTAGGATGGGTAGCACGATGATAGCTCACAGCAGCCTTGAACTCCTGGGCTTAAGCAGTCCTTCTGCTTCGACCTCCCAAGTAGCTGGGATCACAGGTGCACACCACCACACTCAGCTAAGTTTTAAATTTTTTTGAGACAGAGTCTTGCTAATACCAGGCTGGCCTTGAACTCTTGGGCTAAAGTGATCTTCTCACCAGCCTCCCGAATTGCTGGGATTACAGGCGTGAGCTATCGCACCTGGCTGTGCTTGTACCTTTTCAATAAATATCTGTGAAGTGAGGAGTCTCGGCCTTTTATGGCAATTTCTGATAAAACTAGTAATTTTTATTTCTGTCAAAAGAACTTTACTAAACGTTATATAAATATTTATTGACTTATAACATTTCCCCAAAAATGTTAGGGCAGAATTATTCATACAAATCTCAGAAGATAACTTGACTACCTTATTGAATTTATTTGTTTTAAGTAAATGTTCTAACTGAAGAGGTACATTCACCATACATGAAAGATTAAACATACAAGCTAGTTACTTTAAGTGTTGGTATCTTAAACCCAAATTGCTGTTATACTTCATAGTGTGTATAAAGCTAAAATGCTTTATAGGTTGAATCCACTACTCTGTGTTTTTTCCTTGAGGCACTTTTCAAAAAATGTCATTAAGTTCATATTTCAGTTTATTTAAACAGAATACTGTAGTCGCCATTGCAAAGCAAAACAAGATTGAAAAATGAGGTGCTGGTGATTATTTTACTCTGTGTTAATTGACATGGAGACTCAGTTTTTTTCTACTGGACACATATCTTTTTTTAAAACATTGATAATAAAGCTGATGGAGTAAGAGTTGTATAACTAAAAAACAAAGACAGAAGCTGTAATATTATATGATCTGAGGACTTTTATAATGCTTTTATAAAAGCAGTACATGGATGTCAGTATTTTCGGTTTTTTCCTATATTTGTTAAGTTCACATAATTTTGTGCTTCAAGATGATGTTTACTTTTTTTTGAGTTGGAGTCTCACTCTGTTGCCCAGGCTGAAGTGCAGTGGCACACCCCAGCGTCGACCTGCTGGGCTCCAGTAATCCTTCTGCCTCAGCCTTCCAAGTACCCGGAATTACAGGTGCGTGTGACCACACTCGGCTAATTTTTTTGTAATTGTAGAGAGGAGGTCTTGCCAAGTTGCCTGGGCTGGTCTCAAACCCACGGACTCAGGCAGTCCACTTGCCTCAGCCTCCCAAAGTTCTGAGATTACAGGCTGAGCCACCCTGGCCCGATGTTTACACTTATTGTTCCCCTGGGAAACCAAAGTAGAGCTCTTTGTATTCTTGTTTGCGGTTGTAACTTTCACTTTATTTAAGGCTTATAACAAGGAATGCTATTTCCTCAGCAGGAAAGAACAATTAGCCAATTCATTAATTACATCCTGTGTATACTTTTAATTTTTAAATTTCCTTGAAATGAAGTCTGCTCTTGATACAGTTATTAACTCTTATCAGCAATGGATAATATTTTGGCTTTAAGGACTGAGGCACTATAAATGTTTTTATCCTGTTAGAGTATGACCTTGCATAAACTATTATATTTTTAAATGTTTCATTTTTTACATTAATCTTTTATATTTTAGCCAAGAAGTTGCACTCATATTTTATAAAATCTTAGTGCTTATTAATTAAATATATAGCTCTCATTTGATAACTTTAACCATTTTATTGTATTGTTTCAAAATAATTTTACAAGTTATATAAGAATTACCAGATACCGGGCGCAATGGCTCATGCCTGTAATCCTAGCACTTTGGGAAGCAGAGGCTAGAGGACTACCTGAGCCCATGGCTTCGAGACCGACCTGGGCAACATGGCAAGACCTCAAGATCTCATCTCTACAATATATCAAAAAATTAGCCAGGTGTGATGGCACACACCTGTAGTTCCAGCTACTTGGAAGACTGAGGCAGAAGGATCGCTGAGCCCAGTAGGTTGAGGCTGCGGTGGCCGAGACCAGCGTACCACTGCATTCCTGTCTCAGGGACAGAGTGAGACTCTGACTCAAAAAAAAAAAAAAAAAAAGAATTATCAGATACTTTGTTTAGGGTAGAACAAATTTAATTTAAAATTATTAAGTTCAAATTCAAGAAGTTAATTCAGCTTCATCTGTTACACAGTGATATATATATACCTGTGACTTAGGATTTGAAGACTTGGAATCAAGACCTGTAATTTTTCATGCAGACCCTATTAGTAACTGTACTTTATTTGCAGAAGTAGCGTTAGATTTATGATACTATAGCCAGGTTTCTTCTTTTCAACATTAAATTATTTCTTGTTCTTAAATATTTTAGGTTGTTGCTCAAATGATGTGGTTGATGGATCATATTTTTAAGTACACAAACTTTGGAATTGTTTCTTTACTTCATGGAGACTTCTTTATTAGACAGGTAAGTAATCAGCATTTCTTTTCATAGTGATAGCCTGGTCAGATTCATTCTTGATTATAAAAAGGCATAACAAAACCGATAATAATAGGTAGGGGAGTTTTAGTGTCTCAGGGAGCTCTTCCTCTAAATCTTTGTGCCCTAGATATTGATCTGAATTTGAGTTTGCTAAGTATTAAAATGCTTTTAATGCAAATATTCTCATTTCTACTCTCCTCCCACCTAGAGGGTACAATTTAGTTTAGTAAACATTTATCAAACGCCTGCCACATTCCCTGCTCTTTAACTTCCTAGCAATGTGAATTAGACAAATTACTCAAACACTCAAAGTTTCTTCATTTTTCAACTGAGAATAATAGGTAGTATCCTCCTCAAATGGTTGTTGTGAGGATTAAATGAAGTAATACCTGTAAGATACTTAGAACAGTGCCTGCTACCTTCATCGTCATTTTTATCATGATTACCACTATCATATCAGTATTATTTTTATTTACAATGCACTGTTATATAATAGAGAAGATATCTAAATTACTAGTAGGGACATTATTAAATAAATGATGTAATAAATAATTAATGTAACAATAAAAATAGGAAATATTTTGGGATTCTATAGTAGGAAAAGTGAGTACATCAGATTTCTGTGAGTTCAGAAAAACTTTAGAGAAGATTATATTTGGCTTAAATTTTAAAGAATGAGTATGGATTTGATGAAGTAAGGTGAATTGGGAAAGGTCCTAACTATTAGGAGTAGTTTAGTGTAGGAAAAAAGAGTCAGAACCTCATATCAAGTCTGCACTACATTATAGTGTTTCCCTGATATGCTTCTAGTATCACATGCTTTATTTTCTCCAGGTGAAATTTGGTATGTAAGAGTTTTTAATGTATGGTAATACCACACTTACTTAGTTTACATGTTTAGGAACTTAACCTGAATTATGCAGTACCTTGCCCATAATAAGTACTTAATGAATAATTAGTGAATCTAATTAAGCCTCTTCTAAGAACCACAAACTCAGAAATAAGCTGGGAGTGGAAAAACTTATAAATTCTATGAAAAAACTTAGAAAATGCATGTACTTTACTCCAGATAGTTTTATGTACAGAATGTATTTTTGTTTTTCACATGTGCAATTATCTCATTTTTTCTGGAAAAACCTTGTGTTCTTCTGAGCACTGAAACAAATAGAAGCATAGACTGGAACCTCAGGAAGAAGTGGCAATTGGGTTGGCCACAAGGTCAATACACAATGAACAATTATCAGAATTTAACAAAGAATCTAATATCTCAGAGAAGACAGCAGAAGCAACAATTAGAAAGCTTAGCAGTCTAGGGGAGTCCAGTGGAAAAGCTAGCCAAGTTCCTTACATCATTTCCAGTTGGAGGAAATTTTTGAATTTATAGTGTAGTATTCCAGTTGATTGTAGTGATGATCCTTACCCATCAAGAAGAGGCTAAATTACTGGTCTACTTTGAGGGGATAAAAGTCAAATATTATGTGTTCCAAAATGTTTTTCTTGTTACTCCCATGTGAAGTTTTGCATATTTAAAGACATTTCAAAGTATCTGGAAGAATGACAAATTTATATCTAAAGAACAACATTTTCCCCTGATATAAGTAATAAAATTCTAAAACATGGGGGAGGGAAGAAAAGAAAAAGTATTAATGTTGATACTTTGGGACATTGCTATTAGACCATTGTGACAAGATTGTCCAAGAATAGTGATACCATTTTACATATAGTCTTGGGAACTTAATAGCTATCTTAATTACAGTCAATTCAATTCAATAAACTTGCTAAGAAAATGTCTTAACTTGTTTTGCATTTGGGATACATTTAGTTTAAAGATTGAGCACATACTAATTATTTTGAGGAGCTTCTGTCATTGTGCTAGCTGGAAAATTATTAGCAACTTGATCATACTGAAAGGAAAAGCTGTGATATTTATTTGTAAGCTTTAGGCCTTTCTACAAAATTTTTCTGGATTCTTCTTTTTAGTCTTTAAATCATCCTCTTTTCCCTCACAGCTAAGACTCAGACCATTAGAATGTCATGTTAGCTTTACTCTCAAATTCAAAATTTTTTCCTGAATGTACCCGCCTATAATTAAATCTCATCAAACTCCCTTGTGTGGAATACTGCAATAGTCTACTAACTTATCTCCTATAGTCTTTTTGTCATAAGAGCCAAAATATTTTTTATTTAAATATAAATAAGATTATAACACCTCCCTGTTCAAAACTGTCCAAAGATGCCCCCCCAAAACCACTGACCACGCACAAGGCCCTTCTTATTTAGTCTCCTCTTCCCTCTGCAATTTTATCTCCTACTACTGATTCCCTTGCTCGTCACACTTCAGCCACACTGGCCTTGGCACTGTTATTTGAACATGCCCATCTTGTTCCCACCTAAGGACCTTTGTCTTTTTTGTTCTTGTCACCTGGAATATTCTGCCTCTCATCTTCACATAGCTTATTCCCTTGCATCATCAGCTTTTTGCTCAAATGTAACCTCCTTGGAGCAGCTTTCCCTGACCTTCTTGCCCGTTTCTATTCTCTTAACTCTTTTCTTCCAAACACATAATACCAACTTAATTTATATCCCATGTTTACTACCTTCCCAAACTAGAGTATAAGCTCCCTGAGGGTCTCTTATTTCCTCCTTTTTCTCTAGTGCCTAGGACAGTGCTTGGCACATAGTAGGCCCTCAGTAAGTAGTCACTGAGAATTGATGAATGACTGAATTTTCGGGGGCAGTCAGAACAATTTCCTTTCCTTTAAAAAGAAAGGTTTAGCCGGGCTTGGTGGCTCAGCCTGTAATCCCGCGCCCTGGGAGGCTAAGGTGAGTGGATTGCCTGAGCCCGCGGGTTCGAGACCCGCCTGGGCAAGCAAGACCTCATCTCTACAATAAATCAAAAAATTAGCCAGGCGTGGTAGCGCACGCCTGTACTTCCAGTTACTTGGAAGGCTGAGGCAGAAGGATCGAGCCCAGCAGGTCGAGGCTGCGGTGGCCAGGAGTGGCCACTGCACTCCAGTCTGGGCGACAGAGTAAGACTCCAACTCAAAAAAAAAATAAAAAAATAAAAAGAAAGGTTTATTTATGTAAGTACGAATAACTTTTCTCTTTTTATCACTGTGGTCAAAAAGGGAAATAAGTGGGGGGAAGTCACTGTTCTGTTCTGTGACTGGATTTTAATTTAGAAGCTGTTGTTTCTATTTAATTTTACGGCATTTAATTTCAAGTGTACCTATACTTATTATATGTGTGTGTACCTTTTAGGGAAGATCTTATCGTGACCAACAGCTGCTGCTTCTCAAAAAGCATTTAGAAAATAATTACAGGAGCAGAGATCGAAAATGGATTGTTTTGTTTCCAGAAGGGGGCTTCCTCAGGAAGAGGCGAGAAACAAGTCAGGCATTTGCCAAGAAAAATAACTTGCCGTTTCTCACACATGTCACTCTGCCAAGGTTTGGGGCAACACAAATTATTTTGAGTGCACTTGTAGCACCACAGGAAAATGGAAGTCCAGCAGGAGGAGATGCTAAAGAATTAGGTATGATGGTTTTTAGCATTTTTTACCTTATTGGAATTAAAGGATTTTCTGGAATTTCAGAAGATGATAATTGTTGTTTTTTTATACTTATAATTTCTGTTAAAGAGAAATAATACTCAGGGAAATGAAATTGTAATTTTTTAATGTTTCTATTTAAAAAGTAGTCCATGCTTACAATAACTTATTCAAATAATGGAGAAATACATAAAGGTGTCTTTCTCCTGCCCTGCTTATCCTTACTCTGGGCCATATCCCCTGCTGTAGTAAACATTCCTGTAAATATCTTTACATATTAATGGGACTATTTCTGTAGTACAGATTCTTAGAAGCGGAATTGCTAGGTTAAAAGATACAGGTACAGAAATGACTTGTTTGAAAAACTAATCATGGGTATGCAAATGCAAGTAGTAATGATACATGTTTTCATTTATCGAATTTAGAAAGTCTTTTGTTTTTAATACAGAGGATTGATTTAATACACTTTAGTATTTAAGAGCATTAAAAATGTTAATAAATGACTCAGTTATTCCACTGCAAATAATATTTGTCAAGAGGCAATACTCTGAAGTGTAGGCAAAGAAGTTTATCACAGAGTAGTAATAATAGCAAAAAATTGGAAATAGCCAGAAGGAGAATGGATAAGTAATTGTCAAATATCTATACAATGGAATACAACACAGCCATCACAGATTATGTTTATGGAGAGTTTTTATTGGCTGGGAAAATGTGCTATAATGTTAATATTGATTAGAGAGAACATACAACTTGTGAAAACAACTTGAGTTCAAGTCTATAAGCAGTAAGGCAGGAGGAAATGAGTAAAAGGAAAGATACCCAAAATGTTAGCAGTGATTGCTTCTCTGAGATGTAACATTATGGATGAATTTCCTCCCTTTATTAATACTTGATCTGAATTTTCCATTTTCTAATGAGTATATGTTACTTTTATGGTTTGAAAAAAGTAAATTACAAAGATGTAACTGTTTTGGAAATAGCCTGGTAAATTGTGAAGTTTTTCAGAAGGTATTTGCGCCAATAGCATGCAGACTAACAAGTTTATCTAACATGGTACTTTGAAAGTTTGGTTGTAAATTAAAATCTGGAAGACACTCGCTAGACCTGTGTTCTTTGTAACATTCTTTAGTACAATTAAAATTGAAGTATTTTAACATTCTTTAGTACAATTAAAATTGAAGTGATTTTTCCTCAGAAATAATGTGTTTTTAAATGGCAATAAGGACCAGACATAGAAATAATGCCTGTGAGATTTAACTGAGTTTTCCTTTCATTTATTTTTCCTGAGCAGCTACTTGGCAGTCAGCTGTCTTAATCTTTCATCATCTATTAAAAAGACAAATTGAAAGAATCTTTTAATAGAAAGGGAAAGTTCAGAATAGCTTCACTACTGGAGAGACACTAGCAATTTCAGCCAAGCCAAAGCTCTAAGGCAAATGTCTTCCAAACAAGATTAGTTGCATTAATAAAGACTGCTGTTTTAAAATAGTTCCACCCAGTCAACACCCTGTGCTGTGGTGTTCTAGATCTCAAAGGTAGGGACAATTGTTATTGCCTAACAGTGAAGAAAAATAGTTTTTCTCCTTTTGGAGAAAAATAATTTCTGTTTTATAACTAAAGCAGAATAGTTTTTGTTTTTGTTTTTTTATCATACCTCAGTTCAAGTTTTTTATTCTGTTTAGAGAAAAATCACAAGTATACCTAAAAACCAGTTTCATCTGTATTTTACTATTTTTTTCTATGTTTTGGTATTTGCATTTTACATTCAGTTGTGCTCATATTCACTAGCATTTTATTCTAAGTCGACACAAATTATGCCTTTGTGTTTGTTTTAATATGTGATTTATGCACATATATGAACATTAAGTTATGTCTGATTAACTTTTAAAAGATTTGGGGGGTTTTTTTGCTTATCATAGAATTTAACAGTTGTTAAACTGAACTCTGGTTATTTTTTCCCATTGTTTTATTATTAAAAAATTTCAAACATACATAAAAGTTGAAAGAATTTTACAGTGAGTATCTATGAACTGATCAACTAAATTCTGTAATTAACATTTTAATATATTTGCTTTATCACATCTGTCTTCATCCTCTATTCATCCATTAGTCCATCTTGGTTGTTTTTTTTTTATCATTTCAAAGTAAGCTTCAGACGTAGTGCACTTTATTCCTAAACATTTCAGCATATATGTCATTGGTAACTTGTTAAAGTGTGTTTCTTTACATAAACTCTGTTCTTATAGCAATATGTTATTTTTAAAATTATTTTTTGGCTGGGTGTGGTGGCTCAAGCCTGTAATCCCAGTATTTTGGGAGGCCGAGGTGAGAGGATTGCCTGAGCCCATGGGTTCGAGAACAGCCTGGGCAACTTGGCAAGACCTCATCTCTACCATACATCAAAAAATTAGCCAGGGACGGTAGCGTGCTCCTGTAGTTCTGGCTACTTGGAAGGCTGAAGTGGAAGAATTGCCTGAGCCCAGCAGGTTGATGCTGGGGTAGCCATGAGCTTGCCACTGCACTCCAGCCTGGGCGATGGAGTGACTCCAACTAAGAAAAAAAAAGAAAAATTACTTTTTTACTTGTTTTTCTTGCAAATATTTTTTTCTCCTTCAGATTGTTGTTTTAAAATCTTGAAAGAGCTGGGCGGTGGTGGCTCACGCCCATAATCCCAGCCCTTTGGGAGGTAGAGGCAAGAGGATTGCCTAAACATGCAGGTTCAAAACCAGCCTGGGCAACATGGTGAGACCTTGTCTCTACAATAAATCAAAAAATTAGCTGGGCGTGGTAGCACACATCTGTAGTTCCAGCTACTGGAAGGCTGAGGTGGAAGGATCACTTGAACCCAGGAGGTTGAGGCTGTGGTGGCCATGAACAGCCTACCACTGCACTCCAGCCTGGGCAACCGAGTGAGACTTTGACTCAAAAATAAATAAATGAATAGATAAATAATATAATATTTAAAGAATTTAGCCGGGCTCGGTGGCTCAGCCTGTAATCCCGCGCCTTTGGGAGGCTGAGGTGAGCGGATTGCCTGAGCCCGCGGGTTCGAGACCCGCCTGGGCAACTTGGCGAGACCTCATCTCTACAATAAATCAAAAAATCAGCCGGG
>CAUYQG010256116.1:0-12705 GCA_963574415.1 Tarsius wallacei
TTCCAAGTAGCTGGAACTACAGGCGCGCGCTACCACGCCCAGCTAATTTTTTGATTTATTGTAGAGATGAGGTCTCACTTGCCCAGGCGGGTCTCAAACCCGCGGGCTCAGGCAATCCACTCACCTCAGCCTCCCAAAGGCGCAGGATTACAGGCTGAGCCACCGAACCCGGCTTTGTTTTTTTTTCAATTGGAGTCTCACTCTGTCACCCAGGCTGGAGTGCAGTGGCACACTGATGGGCACCACAGTGCCTCAACCTACTGGATTCAGGCAATCCTTCCACCTCAACATTCTAAGCAGTTGGAACTACAGGCACGCACCACCATGCCCAGTTAATTTTTTTTTTTATTTATTGCAGAGATAAGGTCTCACTCACCAAGTTGCCCAGGCTGGTCCCAAACCCATGGGCTCAAGCAATCCTCTCACCTTGGCCTCCCAAAGTGCTGGGATTATAGGTATGAGCCACTACGCCAGGCCTACCCACACTGTTAAATAGCAACTGCTTGTGTGGTACCTTAGTCCCCGAAACTTCAGAGATTTAAGTGTTTTTATGTGTGAAACTGTTAAAAATGATTATAATTTATCCACACAGTATTATAAAAATAGAATAAGTCTTTATATGAATGAAATATGTAAAAGCATTTTGATTTGAAAAAAATTTTCTTAATAATGAGATGCTGGTAATAAATAAGAAAAGCCTGCTGGGCTCGGTGGCTCAGCCTGTAATCCCGCACCTTGGGAGGGTGAGGTGAGTGGATTGCCTGAGCCCGCGGGTTCGAGATCCGCCTGGGCAACTTGGTGAGACCTCATCTCTACAATAAATCACAAAATTAGCCGGGTGTGGTAGCGCACACCTGTAGTTCCAGCTACTTGGAAGGCTGAGGCGGAAGGATCGCCGGAGCCCAGCAGGTTGAGGCTGCGGTGGCCGGGAGCGGCCACTGCACTCCAGTCTGGGCGACAGAGTGAGACTTCGACTCAAAAAAAGAAAAGCCTAAGACAGAAGTGATGTCAATTTAATGCATTTCCTCTGCCTGTGAGCCTGGCTCCAGACACAGGCAGAATTGTGTTTCCACAGCCAAAAATCCTTTAAAACACACATGGAAAGCAATCTCTGATTGATTAAAATAGATGGCCAGAAACCACAGAACAGTGCAGACAAATGTGCTGTGAAGAAATTGCTTATGCTCATGACTGTGTTCATTTTATTTTTTTAAGCTCTATTGATTGCCTGGCACATTGTAAAAGCACAAACAACATGAATTAAAATTGTTTAAGTGGTTGGCTCATGTATGTTTAAAAATGCAGGTCTAGGTAAAAAAAAAAAAAATCCAGAGTAAAAAGCAGCTATTTAGCAGAAGCCAAAAAATAAAATTTTGGAGGAGTAAACCAACCTATACTTTAAAATGTCAATATCTACCAAATTAAGAAATTAGAGTCAAATATAGCTCCTCTGTCTAAAAGTTACCTGATTAGAAAAAAACAAGCAGTCCCTGAACTGCAAACATGAATATACAGTAGTTATATTCTTTATACTACCACACAGAGCAAAATGAGTAATAAGTTAAAAAAGCAATTCTCTGTGTCAAGAGAAGCAAGAAAGCAAAAGAAGAAAAGTGAATATGAGAGCTAAATAAAAAGTGCCAAGAAGGCCAATATGATTTCTAATAATGAGTAATCAAGCACACAAAGCCTGAAGGAAAGCCCCATGCAAGTATCTATTGATATAAAAATAGTGTGAAAGCCTAAATAAAGCTCCATGAGCTCCAGTTAATTAATTCCAAAAAAATGATGCAGAACAGGCTACACACTGTTTTCTCTTTTAGACTATAGGAAATCCAGGCAAAGTGGGGACCAAAGGGAGGCCCAAACTTTACCTATACGATGACCACTTGTATATCTAATCAGAAATTGTATCCACATCTTTAAAGTAAAATTTTTAAAAAAAATTTTTTTTAATTTTTTTAAAAAAGAAACCTAGACAAGTCAAGGAGCTATCAAGCACTGAAGTACCACATTGCAAGTGGTCCCTAACACTCAAGTTATAAGAAGAAATAAGCCACCTCTCCAGACACATCTTTGCAAAACCACATACATGGGATTCTAGCAAACATTGCCCATGCTGCTTGCTAAAGAGTCACAGAAAAGACTAAACAGTGCTCTTGCTTCTGTTGCTGTCTCTATTCATCTGGCCTGGGTGACCATAAGTACTTACTGCTTGGGCATAGGCACTGAGGGCTTGCTGAGAGATCTTAGGGTTCTGGCCAGTATTGAAGTAAAGAGAAAGGTATGCATTCCCCAGAATATCTGAAAGAGAAACACAGCAGTGGATCATCTCAGAGCCCAAGTTCAAAATATGACTTGTGTTGGTCACCTTCAAAAGTCTATTTGAAAAGCCCCATATTTAACCCAAATCAGAAACAATACTATATTTGGTGTACACAAAATTCCACCGGAATAGAGATAAATATAGAACCCTACCCCCAAAAATTTGAATAGGTTGTACAAAAGCTCTGCCTTGCTTATGTGAAAGCTAGGATCAAAAGATCCAAGAATTCCTAAAATAGTGGCTCACCTAAATACCCTTCAGGCTTCTTCACAATAAAGATTCCCTAGCTTGACCCTCACAGTCAGATTCAAAAGATAGGCTTCAGATGTAGCCATAGTTGAAAACCACTGCTCTAGAAACTTATTGGAGATCTTTCAAGAGCACTCACACCAGGAGCGGCCATCACGGACATCCATCTGCACAGCCAATTTAGCCTGTCGGACACTGTCCATGACATGGCGAGAATGTTCATCTCCAGAGTCAGTCCGTAGTTGGCGAAGCACCATTGACAGGTTTTGTAGGGAGACTTTGTTCTTGCACTGCAAATGGAGAAGACATATACTCAACCCTCCTGATTCTACTTCCCCTTTCCAGATCGATTCTGACATCAATCTTCTCCTAAATCAAATTTTCCATCTTAAATCTTGCTGCCATCTACAGTTTGAACCCCCATATACAAGGATCAACTTGGTTGCTAACTTTTCTTCACTTCTCATCCACCCCTCAACCTGATCCCATCACCTTCTTCCTTTCAGCCCCCATACCTATTTTCCTCATCCAGGTCTGTCCTCAAACCTTCCCTCCCTTATGATTCTGTTCTCCTAGTTCAAACTCAGTTCTACTCTGGTATTCACATTCTTGGGAAATTCACAGAATCAAAGTAATCCTATCCTTCCCATCTGTGTTTTCTGATAGGATAGTGGGCAGCTCACATGGGTGAGGGCTCCCGAGAAGCAGGTGTGGGCAGCTGCAATATCCCCTTTCTTCCAGTACACCTCACCCAGCTGGTTCCAGGCTTCCACCAGCTCGGGCTCCAGCTTCACAGCCTTTGACAGAAGCTCCTCAGCCTTAGCACTATAATCAGGAGTCACATTCAGTGCCTTCCCAGTTAGCATTAGAACCTGTGCCTTGCTCTGGACAGAACCTAGGAGGAAGGGGGAAAGATAAAGTGGAAAAACTCAGGCAGACTCACAGTTACCAGAGCACTTCTCTCAAGGAATAACTGCAGGCCAGTTCTAGGAATGAAGAGAATGGGAAATTTTTATCAACAAGCCATTTAGGGAAAGCTTATCATAAGCAGAGTCGCAAATTAGGTAACTGGGCAACAAAGGAAGCACAATTTCTACCCTAGAGAGGTTTACAACCTGGTGAGAAGACAAAGTATATACCTGGAAAAATAAAACAATGAAAAGGAACATATGGCACATACTCAATGAATGGGCTTTTGATACTATAAGAAAGGAACTGGCAGCAGTGGGAAACTGCCAGGGGAGGAGCGGAATAGGGGAGAGGGCACACTTCATCAATAAGGGTACCTGATCTCAAACCAGGTGATATGGGGACCAAAGTGAGGCCCAAACTTTACCTGTACAATGATCATTTGTATACTAATCCTGAGTTGTACCCCATATCTTTAAAATAAAAAAATTTTTTAAATAAAAAAATAAGAGAAAAGACAAGACCCTCCAGGTTAGAAAATGATATAAACAAAGATACAGAAGCAGAAATACATGTGGCATCCTAATTTAAGAATAGATAGTTCAACCTGGATAAAACGGAAAGTTATTCTATGAGTAACTAGTCAGAGATGAAGTTAGAAAACAGAATGAGACAATGGAAACTAGAATACAAGGTTAAGGGGATTAGACTTCAGCTAATCAATAGTAGAAATCTTGAGCAAAAAGGATAAGGTTAAATACATGAAGTGATGATTCAGAAAGACAACTATGACCATCGTCAATGTATAAGTTGATTTGAAAGTAAGTATCATTAGAGACAGAAAGGTCAATTAATAGTAAGATTACTACAATAGTTCAAACAATAAGTATGCTCTTCTATTTCATACTATTTGCTATAATCATATTTTAGGAAAAGTAGCTTAGAGAATAAAAGTTTGCCATCCTACACAGGGGACTTTAAATATTCTGTTGTAGTATCCTATAGCAGTCACAAATAGGATACCAAAGAGTCTCCAGAAAGAGAGGAAAACTCGATTCCATTTCACTGAAAGGCAGGAAGTTGCACATTCTTTAGGGCTCATACCCACTACTTTCTCCATCTGCTGCAGGGTCTTTTCCATCTCCTCCTGCACATCCTGTTGCTTCCTTCCAGCATCCTCAATGCTGTGTGTCTCAAAATAGCAATCTCGAAATGAATAAAGCTGATCCACCTGTTCCTAGGAAGTATAAAAATGATGCCACTAAGTGGAGAGAGCATTAGACCAGGAAATTTGAAACAGGCTAGCCAATCAGCTCTTGGCCTAGAAATACTGATTCTCTTAACTCACCTAGGAATGGCACAATAGGCAGGTGGACAGGTCTATAAAATGCCACAAATCATGAGGAAAAGCAGCCAGTGTCCCAAACCCACTTTCATGGTCCCAAATTGTCCCATGCCAGTCTCTGCACTATGATGGTTTTCTCTCCCATCCCCAGCAGGGCTTCTAATACGACTAAGCACTTCGCATACCATAGTCAGGAGGAAACACTGCAACTTAAGATAAACCAAAAGTTAGCAAGATCATTCTATCTAGTTCTGGTCCCCAAAGAATAACACTTTGAATTTTACCCTTAAAACTGGACTTCCTGCTGGGTGGCTCACACCTACAATCCCAGCACTTTGGGAGGCCGAAGTAAGAGGACTGCCTGAGCCCACGGGTTCGAGACCAGCCTGGACAACTCGGTGAGACCCCCCCCCCCATCTCTACAACAAAACAAAAAATTAGCTGGACATGTGATGCGTTCCTATAGTTCCAGCTACTTGGAAGGCTGAGGTGGATTGCCTGCCTGAGCCCAGCAGGTCAAGGCTGTCGTGGCCGTGAGCATTCCACTGCTCTCCAACCTGGGCAACAGAGTGAAACTCCAACTCAAAAAAAAAAAAAAAAGCTGGACTTCCTAAAGAAAACATTTTTATCCCTGAGTTTTCATCTGAAAACACAACATGACCTTTGTAAGTATAACATGTTAGAAAGTCATGGTTTACCACCACAAACAGATCAACTTGAACTTGGTAACCTTGGTATTTTTCAAGGCTTTGTTTCTTTAAATGCTTGCTGTAGTTTTTGTTTTGTCTTATTTACTCATTCATTTTTGTCAAGCCATCTTCTGGTTCTCTTGCATTTTTTACAAGTAAATAGTCTCTTTACTCTTTTAAATGACTCTGAGTCTTCCTGTCATACCATGCAAAACTTTTCTATCACATGTTAAGCAATCTTAATCTGAAAATTCAAAATGCTCCAAAATCTGAAACTTTTTGAGAGCTGACATGACACGATAAGTGGAAAATTCCACACCTAACCTCATGTGATGAGCCATCGTCAAAATGCAACCCAAACTGTTTCCTGCACAAAATTATATAAAATATTGTATAAAATTGCCTTCAGCCTATGTATATAAGGGATTTATGAAACAAATGAATTTCATGTTTAAATTTGGGTCCTATCCCGAAGATATCTTATTGTATATATGCAAATATTCCAAAATCCAAAATACTTCTGGTTCTAAGCATTTCAGATAAGGAATACTCAACTGTACCTGTTCCTTTCTAAAACTAAATAACAGCAGAAACATATAATCCAATCCCATCAAGTCATATCAACTACTTCTACAGCACATCCTAAATTCATCTACCTGTCTCCTCCCCACTATGACCATTCCTGAACTAAATCAGCTCCACTACTTGCATGGACCATTACAGTAGCTTGATTATCTTGTTTCTACTCTCTCCCATTCTCCTCACTGTAGTCAGAGTAACCTTATAAGAACATGCATCATATCACAAACTCTCAAATAGTTTCTCACTACAGACAATAAAATCCAACTCCTTATCATGGCCTAGAAGATTGTATGATTTGTCCTACAATACTCAAGTCACAGTGGCCTTCATGCGGTTTCTCAAACCCAACAAGCTCAATCCCTCCTGGAAGCCTTTACAAGTTTCTTCTCACTCTTTCCCCAGATGTCTGCATGACTCACCATCATTTAGGTCATAGCTCAAATATCAACTTCTCAGAAAGGCTTCCCCTAATTACCCAAACCAAAGCAACCCCTTTCTCTTCTTCCCCGAAACGAAATCACGCTCTTATTTTTCATCACGTTTCTCATTTGAAATTATGTGGCCTATACATTAACTGTCTATTGTCTTGTCTCCACCACTGAAGTCTGTCATGATGGAAGGGCCTTTATCTGTTTTGTTTAGAGCTACAACTGAGAACCAGAACAGGGCTTGGGACATGATAGGCTCTCATTACATATAACTGATTGAATTAATTTTAATCATCTCTGTTCTAACAAATATATGTGCATGTGTGTCTGTGTGTATACTGTATTCCTAATTTAAAACCCTACCCAGAGGCCGGGCACAGTGGCTCATGCCTATAATCCCAGCATTTTGGGAGGCCAAAGAGAGAGGATTGCCTGAGCCCGTGGGTTCCAGACCAGCCTGGGCAACTTGGCAAGACCTCATCTCTACAATAAATCAAAAATTAGCAGGACATGGTGGCAAGTACCTATAGTTCCAGCTACTTGGAAGACTGAGGTGGAAGGATTGAGGCTGCAGTGGCCATGAGCATGGCACTGTACTCCAGCCTGGGCGACAGAGTGAGACTCCAACTCAAAAAAAAAAAAAAACCTACCCAGAATGAAGAGAATGGACTAGCACCCTCTGCAGTAGTGCTTTACAAATTTTCAAATTTTACTGAATTATGTCCAGGACTTAGCCTGCAGAGATTCTGATTTTAGTAGTTTAGCAGAACTCAAAATTCTGCATTTTTAACAGGAACCCCAGATGACGGTAATGAAAATGGTTCATAAAACACACTTTCAGAAATATTAATACTCTCCTTCTACTCTAAAATGTCTATAACAATGAAATCAATGCTTACCACTAACCCTATGAATAGCAGCATCACTATCTAGTCCTTTTCCTCATCTCTACTTCACTCCCTATTCCATTCCTGTACCTACCCACTCCCAAGGTTCTCCAAGTATATATTCTCTCCCAAGCTGCCTAGAGCACTTACCACAAGTGAACCCAAGAAAAAGCAACTCTCATAAAAAGCTGCAACTAATTTCCTTTTGTCCTGCAATCAGCATGGCTGCAAATTAAGAGTGTGAGAGAGGGGCTTATTGTTCATTTTTAGTTGTTAAACATGCAAAAAAATTGTCTGGCTTTGTTGTTTGGCTTGGTTTTGCTGGATTAAACATTTTTTTTTTTAAGTTTAGAAAATATAGTTTATTTAAAAGTAAGAGAGAGAGATAAAGAGAAGATTCACCTCCCCAAGGTATGGAAGGGGGTCAAAGCCAGGAAACATGACCTGGCCATAGCTCAAAGGGAACATGGCCACACCATAGCTTAGCAAGGCAATGGCCTGATTGAATATTTTTGGCAACTTTTTTCCTCATGGCAAAATCAATATATATGATTTGTTAAAAATTCAAACAGACACATGGAAAAAATAGAAAGTAAAAACTTTCTTGGCCAGGCACCGTGGCTCATTCCTATAATCCCAGCATTTTGGGAGGCCGAGGTGAGAGGACTGCCTGAGCCTATGGGTTTCGAGACCAGCCTGGGCAACTTGGTGAGACCTCATCTCTACAATAAATCAAAAAATTAGCTAGGCGTGGTGGAACGTGCCTAGTTCCAGCTACTTGGAAGACTGAGGTGGAAGGATCGCCTGAGCCAGCAGTTGAGGCTGGGATGGCTGGGAGCATGCCACTGCCCTCCAGGCTAGGTGGCAGAGTGAGACTCCAACTCAAAAAAAAAAAAAAAAACTTTCTTATAACCACCCACAAACAACCTCAGGGATAACCACTGATTATTATATGTTTTCAGATTTTTTTTTCCTGTACATATCTGTCATACTTCTAATGTTTAAATACCACACTCTCTTAGAACACAAACAACAACGTTTCTGACGTTTAAAGAAAATCTTGAGTCATTAAAAGAAAAGAGCCAAGTCACTAGTTAACTCCTACCTACCAAGTACAAAAGACTAGTCCTAGTCAGAAGTACAATCACATGTGGACGACGTGGAATCTGAACCCCTCTGCATCAGACCTCGGGATGGGATTACACATGTTCAAAAAAATGTTTAATCCTAAAAAACTGTTAAATCCTAGGAAGAGTAACCAAGACACTTGCAGTGTAGGCCATTACTGTGATTGTTGCCAATTTCAAAGTAGAAAAGTGTTAAAGAAATGGCCTTTGTGAGGATCCAAACATGGGATAATAAATAGCTCATGCAGAACTGCCATACACATGTATATGCTTACTTGTTATGGATGAATCAGAAAAAAAACTTCCTCTCTAAAAATGTGCAAGAATAAAGTTAGGACATATTTCTTCCGCACAGGACGGGTCAGCAGCAGGAGGTCCCAGCACACCGGCTGCGTCCCTCTTCTGGCTGGGGAGGCTCCCCAGGTTGGCTGCGGCTGCACCCTCGGGAGTTGTTATAGAAACCGCACAGACGCACGCGGCGTCAGGAATTGCAGGCACTGCATAACCTGAACTCCCTGCTTCTTGCCGAGTAACAAAAGCACATATAGACTTTGATCTACGGCCCCCACCTGCAATTTCTGCAAGATCTGCGTGACTTCCTCTTCATCAGCCATCATTTCCCAGCCTCTCAAGGCTTTTCCGCCCCCAACTTTGTAACCACAGAGACTCACGCCCGTGCCCATCATGAAGCCTCAGCGACATCTAGGGTTCTGGAGGTTTACCTGCACCTGAGTTCTGCTTCAAACCAATAGCATCTATAGCCTACACACAAAAGAGGTGCTCTAGGATCACTTTCGAATTCATAAACTTCTTTCCCAGATTCTGGAATCAAAGTTTTCTCAGCTTAATTCCATGCATATTTCTGTTTCATATATTTCTAATTATTTATACCAAGGTTATACTACCTCCAAAAAGGAGGCAGGTTAAGACAGTGCCTGCCTATGTTTGAAATTTTGAAGGGAATGTGGTTCGATGTGGTAACTTGTCTGAATCTTCTCCAAATTTTGCAATTATTTTCTATATGTTTTTATCATTTTTAAAGTACTATCCTAATAATTGTACCACACCTGGTGTAGCAGAGGCTTTTACAAAAGACATAATACTAACGTATTCATAGACAGTTTTCAGGATACATAAGAAACAATGACAGTCTCCGGAGAGGGAAACACAGACACTGGGAGCAGAGGGGAAGGAAGAAAATTCTTTCCACTGTGTACCTCTCCAACTTTTTGCCATTACATATATTACCTATTCAAATATAAACATGATTTGTTTTTGTTTCTATATAGATTATCTCTGAAAAGTCATACACTAGAAACAATAACTGCTTCCAAAGAACAGAAGTGAGTGATTGGGGGACAGGGGAGGAAAGGAGACTTTTGACTCTCTGCCTCTTTTGTACCTTTTGAATTTGTGAATGTACTAAACTCGAATAAAATGTTAAGCACTATGTAATATTCCTGACAGTTTCCTTTTAGTTTTAATTATTGCTTACTTTTTCTTCAGATTGATTCTGTGAACCTAACAAAGAAGCAACATGTTCAAGGCAAAAACATGAATCCACATAAATCATTACCGCAAACCATTTTCCAACAAAATATAAGGGAAGAAAAATACTCTGTACTGTAATCTATAAAATCTGTGTAATCAGCTATGAAATAGGGAGGGCTGTTTTAAAACAAAAACTAAAAAAAGACAAGATTTTTTATCCTCCTTCTCAGACATTTTAACTTTGGAGTGCAGTAAAAGAAAATGAACAGATATTACACTTATCTTCCTACTGAAGAAAACTACTTGCTTGCTCTTCAATTATTAAAGGCAAGGGCATTTACTTGCCTTTCTACAATGACTGAATACAAAATACCCTCAGATAATTTCAGTATGACTTTTATTACCTAAAAAACAATGGAATTTGGCACTTAGGATAATTCCAATATGATCCATCCCAAACCAATTAATCATAAAATTTAAGCGTTAAAAAAAGCTAAACGGATAACTTAATTTAATCCTTCACCTTAGATATAGAAACAAACTCCCACAATCAATGAACTGGGGGAAAAAATAACCAGAAGCAGCCAGGCTCGGTGGCTCAGCCTGTAATCCCGCGCTTTGGGAGGCTGAGGTAGGTGAGTGGATTGCCCGACCCCATGGGTTCGAGACCCGCCTGCGCAACTTGGCAAGACCTCATCTCTACAATAAATCAAAAGAATTAGCCGGGTATGGTAGACGCACCTGTAATTCCAGCTACTTGGAAGGCTGAAGCGAAAGAATCGCTGGAGCCCAGCAGGTCGACGTTGCAGTGGCTGGGAGCGGCCACTACACTCCAGTCTGGGTGACAGAGTGAGACTCCAACTCAAAACAAAAACAAAAAAATAACCAGAAGCGATGTTCTGACTCCCCAACCAGTATGCTTTCAGGTGTTGCCTCTAACAGGACATAAAGTTACTAGTAACGTCTTTCAAATTTCTTTCTTGGCTCTGTATTTTTTATTTTTAGTTTTTGAGTCAGAGTCTTACTCTGTCACCCAGGTTGGAGTGCAGTGGCACACACTCAGCCACACAGTCTCAACCTGCTGGGCTAAGGAAATCCTTCTGCTTCAGCATTCCAAGTAGCTGGAACTACAGATGCGGACCATGCCCAGCTAATTTTTTTGATTTATCGTAGATACAAGGTCTCACCATGTTGCCAGGCTGGTCAGAAATGCTTACTAGTTCACAAGGAAAAACGAGTGATTTAAAGTGATTTTAATATAATATCTTGAGATCAGCAATATATTGGTAAATTTTCTGCAGTACGACTGCATTCCTGGCCAGGCATAGTGACTCACACCTATAATCCCAGCACTTTAGGAGGCCAAGGTTGGAGGATCACTCAAGCCCAATACAGTGAGGTATAATCACACCATTGCACTCCAGCATGGGAGACAGAATGAGACCCTATCTCAAAAAGAGAGAGAGAGTGAGAGAGAGAGAGAGAGAGAGAAGTGCATTTCTAAATAAGTAAACCCAATGCAACAGTTGACAAAAAAGTGTAAAGAGTTTTATTTTAAAATACAGTCATTCATCCCTTAGTAGAAGTACAGTTGACAAAAAGGTATAAAAATTTTATTTTAAAATACAGTCGTCTCTCAGTATCTTTGGAGGATTGGTTCCAGGAACTTTAACAAATACCAAAATCCTTGGATGCTCAATTCCCTTTTATAAAATGGCACTGTATTTGCCTACAACCTATACACATTCTACTGAATACTTTAAATTACCTCTAGATTACTTATAACATCTATAAAGCAAATGGTATGCATATGGTTGTTATACTGTATTGATTTTTTAATTTGTATTTTTTTATTGTTGTATTGTTATTTTTCTTGTGGTTTTTTTCCCTCAAAATATTTTTAGTCCAGGGTTGGTTGAATCTGAGTGTGGAGCTTGCAGATACAACGGGCCAACCGTAAATCTCAAGAAGTCAACTTTATAAGTAACTTTATCAGTGTGGTTTTTTGTTTGTTTTGTAGGAACAAGGTCTCGCTATGTTCACAGGCTGCCATGTGAATTATTTGTAAATATAAACAGGGACCGAACATACAAGCATCAAACTGTATTCTCATTCACTGACATAAGTGCATGTTCAAACAAGTTAATGTAAGGGTAAAGACATAAATATTTGCAAATAAATAATATAACTAAAAAACAAGCCACAGATCACCCACCATTTTCCAAGACTGAAATTTTCACATAAATATACTGGCAAATATAGAAAAATGTCAGTGTAAATTGATGCTTACATATACATATATGCAATAACACCAGAATCCAAAATAACCATGTAGACAACACAGGTGCTTATTTATAAACACACAGCTCAGACAGAAACAGTGACCTACTGAAACATGTCATGACCTTTTCTTTTTTTTTTCTTTTTCTTTTTTTTTGAGTTGGCATCTCACTCCGTCGCCCAGACTGGAGTGCAGTGGCCGCTTCCAGCCACCGCAGCCTCAACTTGCTGGGCTCCGGCGATCCCTCCACCTCAGCCTTCCAAGTAGCTGGAACTACAGGCGCGCGCTACCACGCCCGGCTGATTTTTTGATTTATTGTAGAGATGAGGTTTCGCCTGCCCAGGCGGGTCTCGAACCCGCGGGCTCAGGCAATCCACTCACCTCAGCCTCC
>CAUYQG010256117.1:0-37447 GCA_963574415.1 Tarsius wallacei
GCATCTGTTGTTGTTTGTTTTATTAATGATGGAGGTGATATCTCAATGTGGTTTTGATTTGCATTTCTCTGATGATGAGTGAGGCTGAAACTTTTTCATGTGTCTGTTGGCTGCCCGTATATCTACTTTTGAGATGTGTCTATTCATGTCTTTTGCCCACTTTTTAATGGGGCTGTTTCTTTTTTCCTTTCAGCACATTTGAGTTCCTTGTAAATCCTAGATGTTAGGCCTTTATCAGATATACAGTTGGCAAATATTTTTCCCATAATGTGGTTCTATCTCCCCGCTCTCTTTATGGTTTCTTTTGCTTTGCAGAAATTTGATGAGGTCCCACTTGTCTATCTTATATCTCATGGCATGGGCACTTGGGGTCTTGATCAGGAATTGGTTGCCATTTATTTAAACAAAATCAAGCCAGAAGTCAAACCTTAAGCAAAAGGAATCCAATCTCATTACCAAACTGATTGCTGAATGTTTGGCCTACCTAGGCCCTAACACGAACGTCAAGGACCCACTGATGTCCAAACTCAAGCAACATGAGGTCCAGCTGCAGAAAGACAATGTTGTGATGTGACATTCTGAAACATAGTGGCTTAGTTCTAATTTACAAGTTCATACATGAGTGAAGCCAAAAAGTAGAGTAACAACACAGTACAATAAGAGACGCCAAATAAGAACATCCTGGTACAGCCACTCAAGTATAAAGAAAGGGTTTGTGGATCATAGGTGGATCATGCCAATCACTCCCACCCTCGTTAAATATACATGTAGAAGCCACGTGTGCATACAAGAAAACAGGTGATATTTTACTTTTTGTTCCACAAAAGCATGGGAAGTTATAACCATTTTGCACTTACACACAATCAGTCAGGACAAAACATTTTAGAAAATGCCACCATTTCTTTTATACTCTGAGGAAAAAAAAAACCTTGCAAAAAATACACTGTGGTATTAAAAACTCTGCTTATAGCAGCATGCTTATATATAATATCAGGGTTTATTACAATTAAATATTTAAAAATCATACATCTAATCAATCCAGCGTAAAAAGCTAATGTGCACTAGAATCAAGATTTAGTCCTTGCCAAAGAGAAAGCTAAAATAGCTTAATTAATTTTTGTTCTTCTGATTAAAAAATAAGTAAAAGTAAAAGTCTAAGTAAGTAATATGAATATAATAACTAATTTTTATCTGGAATAAAATATAATTGAAAATTATAAAACTAAACTCAGGAAATAATTTAGCAAATCCTTTTTAATGTCTATACCCATGAAGACATTTGAACAGTCCCGGAATTTTAGAGATATAATGGTTTGATAAATCAGTCACTTTATTCATCATAATCCCTTACATACATTGGCATTTCATAAAAGTTTGTTGAATGAATGAATGGATAAATAAATACATGATCAAAGAAATTAATCAATACTGACATTTTATACAGGAGAAAAAAGGGGTTCTGACAGAGTTAGACAACTTGGCCAAAATCCTGCAGCTAGTTGAAAATCCAGGACCAGAAACTAGGTTTCCTGGCACAATGCCTCTTTTAAAGTATATTTTTCTGGTAGGAACATAGAGAAGGAGATATAAGTCCTTAAGCACCTATCTCTCAGAGCACCAAAATAACTATGGTCTTTGGAGATGCTGGCGACTTTTGTGCAGGCAGAGAGTAAGAAAACACATTATATAATCCCCAGATTATATTTACCTTTGCCATGCTACTGCTTTTATGTCCTTTAGAGAAAAATCATTAAATAATAGAATTGGAAAGGTCCTTATTCATTCAACAAATATTTGTTGAGTATCATACCGTGCCAGACAGTGTTCTAGGTGTTAGAAATACATCTGAAAAGAGACAAAATTTTGTCCTCATGGAATTTATATTCCAATGATCTCAGAAAGGAAAAGTCCCTCAGTTTTTCATAGATGAGAAAACTGAACCCCAGACAGGTGAAGTGACTTACCAACTTCTTACAGCAAACTCGCAAGGAAGCCAAACTTAGAACTCAAGTCCCCCAGTGTACTTTACTTTCCAGGAGGACATGATCCCTTACAAGTTTCCAGAAAATTAGAATGGAAAATCAAACTCATTGCTTTATTCCCTCTCATTCATTAATTATCTTTCTAACACTCCATCTCTTTTTCATTGTCATCCCAGACCACTATTTATCAGCATCTCACTGTCAAACTATTGTTAAGGTTCGGAATCCTTTATGACAATAATAAGAAAAGTATAATTAATAAAATTAGAGCACCTAGCTAGTTTTAAGACTATGTGCTTGCATTTCCTTAAATCTGGAATAAAGAAAGCATAAGAAAGAAAAGAGAGGAGGAGGGAAAGAAGAAAAGGAAAGAATTGGGAGGGAGGGAGGAAAGGAAGGAGGAAAAGCAAGCAAGCAACGCCTTAGGAATGCACACGAACTGCAAATCAAGTTTCAAATACTGCCAAAATGTTGATTGCTGTAGTTTAAGGAGGAAAATTACAGTTAGATACAAATTTCCTAGATTTAACTTGAGAATGAAAGGCAGTTACAACTGTAGAGACACTTTCAAAAACAAAACACCATTTGCTATTTTGATGTTTATAATCCTAGAAGCATTACTTCAATGATTTTTGTGTACTTCTCAGCTAAAATATCTAGAAAAACAGAACATGAATGATACAAATAGGGACTTTCCTTAGAACGTCTACTTTGCAGATGTAGCCATATTATACACAAATATACATTCTAAATGACAGAACTGGAAACTGGCTCTTTGAACTCAAATCTGTTGATCATTGGTTTCATTGGGCTGCATTTCTTGTGTTTGAAAATGTTGATGCTCCTACCTTGGGAAATAAAATAGATTATATTAAGAGAAAGAGAAATGAAAATGCATACAAAATTTTAAACACCTTTTGAAATGTAAAAAGAGTTTTTCAATTTCATCTAGCATCACAGCATTGGGGGAAAAACCAAACTATACTGATGTAATTAAGAGCAATTAAACCAAACAGTCATTTAGAATAATATGTAGTACAAAGAAAAAGTCAGTTGACTGAATGCAACAAATGTGTTTCCATTTTAGTTTTGCTTTGCTCTTTGTTCTATAGCTACACAAATTATTTTTTGTTTAACAAGTGTGAATGGTACTGACTGTTTTTAAAAGTTTACTGTGAGTTTGGAATTATCTTTCTTTTGAAGAATAAGCAATTAACACATCCTAACAGTGCATAAGACTATTTAAAACAGTGACCACAAAGCCTAATCCTTTAATTTTCTAAAAGAATGAGAAATATGTTATTAAACCCAAGCCATGTCTCCTAATTTTAAAAAAGGTAATAAGTAAACACAGTTTTTGTCATACAAAATGTCTGAGACTTTTAAAAAATGATTTATCACATTGCACTCAACATTTCAAATGTTAAGGATGGCTCACGTGGATAATTTCTATTAAAAAAACACTTCTAACATAGTGAGGCTTAAGTTTTGTTTTGTTTTTATTTTTATTTTGGTATTAAGGAGGTATGCTCTAGGATTATAATTGAAACGCCTATATAATTAAAGTGTAACAATGTTAAATTTCAACTTATTTAAAAATAGGAATGAGAAGAGGTTGCACATTATCACTACTATAAATTAATATTGTTCTGAGAGTGTTAGTCAATTAAATAAGGGGAAAAGGAAAATATATCTTAAAGAAAGAGGCAAGTTTGCTATTATTCTTGGATAATATATTTGTCTACTTAGAAAAGTCATGAGAATCAATTGGATGAAGCTATTAAAATGAATATGAGAGTTTAGGAAGTGACTGGTGAGAGTAATTACATATATATATACACACACACATATGTACATTAAAACAATAACAAAAAATATGTGAAATATTTAATATTGATCCTACTTAATATGAAAATGTCCAAGAAGAGTCATTATTCTACTGACAGATATTAAAAAATGCACACAAATGCAAAGATATATTAATCTCCTCAATATATAAGAAACTCCCATAAATCAGTAAGGGGAAAAAGAACAAGAGTTCAAAAATGGAGAAAAGACTTCAACAGATAAAAAGGGAGATATTCAAATACCAATAAACATTTGAAAACAATTCACTGGTGATTGAAATAAAATATATCTTGATTATTAAATTACAAATAGAAAATCATGTTAACAGTATGCTGAGGGTACACAGCTGGTGGTACTATAAATGACTGCATCTTTCTGGAGGATACCTTGGCAATGCAGAACAAAATTCTTAAAATTCTTCATAACCTTTTATTCAAGCATTCCTCTGTTACAAGTTTCAAGAAAATAATCTTATTTATTTATAAATATATTTATTTATAAGTAGTTTTTCTCAACATTATTTGCAATTATAAAAAATTAGAAACCATTTGTGATTGTTTAAATAAATTATTGATTTACTTGAATATTATGCAGATATTAAAAATGTTAAAAAGTGTTTATTATATTTTTTTCTCTTTATTTTATTATTTAAATGGGAAGGTACAAGTCTGGACCACGTTCATGAATAGTCTACATGTATGTGAAGTTTGGGCCTCCAACTGGTCCTCATTTCCCCTGGTTTAGGATCAGGTTGTTTACTATATTTTCAAGTGTACAAGTATATAAAATAATTCTATTTTAGTTAATACATGTGCACATTGCATTTTTTCTTTATCTATTAAATAATGTTGTTGCACATGAGTTTACATTTTCTCAATGCCTTATAGTCATTTTATATTATATTAATCAATTCACTAATCATCATTAGTGATCATCTATTAATGTACTCGTTATTAACAATTCTTAGTTTGTTAATTACCATACTAGTCTGTAATAAATAACATCTAGGTGACCTTAAAGGTTACTAAAGTATGTGAGTTTATATGACTTCTCACTAAGTACCACCAGTGTTCTATGGTGACTTCCAGAGAAGCAGAAATAAAGGCAACAGAAGATTAGTCTGGAGGCTAGTATCTCAAGCCTAGAGGTAAGCATTACTTACCCAAGGGATACAGGGCCAGGAGCCCATGGTGAAATTTTTAAAGTATCATCTTGGAAACGATCTAAATCAATATGTCATGCAAACCTCCCAAATCCAAACAGAGAGAGAAATTCTGGGCATAAAATCAAAACGATGGAAACTGTGGGGTAAACATTTAAAGTAAAGGGTAGAAAACTGAGGCTAAAGTGATTTCCTAAGCCAACCATTTGGTTTTTGTGGCTAAAGATAGGAAAAAATTACTGCCTAAAACATTCAGCTCAGTGGCAAACATACACTGCTCTGCTTTGCAAGCTCTTAGATTGTCATTTTTTCTCTTTTCTTTTTCACTATAGCCCGTTAATTCTCCTGTCAGTGTGACTTCCTTTTTTCCTGAACACGCTTCTTCCTAATTTGTTGTTATCATCTACTATGAACTGGAATATCATATAGTAAAGTATGCTTGAATGCTTCTTTTTTTAAAATCAAAACAAAGTGATAACCAAAATGAAAAGTTAGAAAATCACTACTTTGCAATCACCATGGTAATAATTTATCTAAGAATCATTAACAGACACTAGCATTATTGGGTGATATATGAGGAACAATATACTGTATCCACATAGTATCCACATTGTATCAAAGCATTTCTCCACAAATTACATACAAATTACAAAGGGAAAAATAGTAACTTTACTGTGGAGAAAACCGTCAGAAACCATCTTAACCAAGTGATCAAAATTAATATCGCTAGTATCAGGCACATTAAAGGACACATCTCATCTTTTTTTTTAGGTGACCAAATAAATGTTTATGCTCATAATCATTAAATCTGAAACACACATTTACTCGATACACCACAGGTACACATACATACTTATATGGAAAGCATCACATTATTAGTTCATGATCATTTTAATAAATGCTATTAAATATAAAAAGCAGAATATTGAACATGGTATGGAGTAATATGTCATTATATAAATTCAAATTATACACACAGACGCATCTCTTCTACTACATTCCTGCAAAAAATGCATGACCTAAATATAATCATGAGGAAACATCAGACAATTACAAATTGAGGGACATTCAACAAAATACATGTCCTATAATCCTAAAAAACATCAATACAATAAAAGGCAAAGATTACCTGAGATAGCATTCTAATTTAAAAAGACTAAAGTCACCTGCCAGCTGAACGCCATGTTTGATCCTGCATTGCTAAGAAGGACATTATTGGGGCAAATGGAAAAATATGAATATAAACCATACACTAGATAATAGTATTCTGCTTATTATTTAAGAAAAAGAATGATAAGAGACATGTGGCAAGATGTTAACATTGATGAATTTGTATGAAAGATACTGGGAGTCCTCTGTGCTATTCCTATGTTTTTGTATGTTTGAAATTATTTGAAATAAAAGTTTAAAAAATAGGTTATGATTGAGTACCTACTTTTATTTTCCTCTAAGCAGAGTACCGATTTATACTTTGGTTTCTTAGATATTTTCTTGTATAAGTACCCTTTTGCTAATAAAGACAAATTAAATTAGAAATTTAATATTAATAATTCACAAATTTTTTACCATTGTGCACTGCCTTGAATGTATTTATTTTATTAAATTAAATTACCTTTTATTTGTATATGTTTATGTGGTACACGTGTAATTTTGTTATATGCATAGATGTGTAGTGGTGAAATTAGGACTTTCAGTGTATCCGTCACCCAAATAACACATATTGTACTCATTAAGTAATTTATTATCACCCACTCTCTTGTACCCTTCTAAGCCTGCCATGACTACTATTCTACTCTCTATGTCCATGTGTACACATTATTTAGCTCCTACTTATAAGTGAGAACATGTGATATTTGTCTTTCTGTATCTGACTTGTTTCACTTAAGATAATGGCCTCCAGTTCCAGCCACGTTGCTGCAAAAGACATGATTTTTATGTATTCTTTTTAGTCATAAGTCTGTACCTTTGCATCATTCACAATTACTTCTCAGTAATGAACTAAAAATTACTTGGAAGAAGAGGAAAATCTATAGCACATAGAAACTCAGAAAAATATCTTCACCTAGGGCTTCATGTACATGACTTCACCTATTTTGTACTAAATTATAGGTTTCAGTCACAATCAGAGAGTTGACATTGTTCTGCATATGTGACCATATAACTTGTGTTGTTTAGTGGTGGGAAGCAAACAGGAGAACAGAATTAAATACTATCATAAAGGATAACCATGAAAATTATTCATCCAAGTTTGACTTAAAGAAATTATCTTTACTGACAAGTTACCTATAGTTCTAGAAATAGCCAATCCTATTCAAGCTAAATAAGAAGTGGCTGCAGTACTCTCCATCTTTACCGTGGAACAACCTGTCTCTAATGAGAAGGAGAGACAGTGCTATCAATCCAATTTTGTTATGATTCAGACAGAAAATATGAAACACAGCTGGACTGCAGAAAATGTGGCTCATATGGATCTGCTATTGCTAGACAGAAATCATTCAGTTTGAATGAAAGATTAGCTAAAAGTGTTGAGACTGAAATTATCTGCTTGATTTGATGTGGTTGGAAAGTGACTTTGTTACTTTATTTCTGAGACATGCTGTTTTGTTCATGTAAAATAATTGTTATACCAGTGAATATGGACATGTGAATATTTGTTTTAATTTTGCAACAAACATTACAATATCACTTTTGTTGACAAGACCACAATCCTAGTTATCCTTTCCTTCAAATATAAGTTTCAAAGAACTCAGTCATCTATATTCTGAATACTAATAATGTAAATCTATTAGCACTAATTGAGCACTTACTACTAATAATAATAAACATTTTTTTGTTTGTTTTTTGTTTTTTTGAGTTGGAATCTCACTCTACCACCCAGTCTGGGGTATAGTGGTACGCTCACAGCCACCACAGCCTCGACCTGCTGGGCTGTTTATCCTTCTGCTTCAGGCTTCCAAGTAGCTGGAACTACAAGCACGAGCCACCACACCTGGCTAACTTTTTTTAACTTATTGTAAAGATGAGGTCTCTCCAAGTTGCCCAGGCTGGTCTCGAACCGTGGGCTCAAGCATTCCTCTCACCACAGCCCCCCAAAGTCCTGGGATTATAGGTGTGAGCCACCAGGCTCAGTCAATAATAAACATTTATATAATACTTTTGTGCTTGACACTGTTCAAATTACTTTACATGTAATTAATTTGATCCCTCTAATGACTCAATGAAGTAGATGATATTATTAGCTTCATTTTTTAAAAAAAATGAAAATATGAAGGTTAAATTACTTGCCCAAATTAATATACTTAGTATGTGGTAGATCTGAGTTTGAACCCAAGTAGCCTGGCTCTAGAGTCCATTCTTTTAACCATGCACTAAATTTCTTCAATTACTATGTTCATACACTCTTCTAAGCACTCTGCAAACTTCTCTATTAAATTGTTTATATGTATTAAGATTATTTGGCTGCAAGCAACAAAAATAGTATTCAAGCTTACATAACCAATAAAGAAATTAATTAATTTACATAATACTTAGTTTAGAAAGAAGACAAATATGGGATAGTTGATTCAAGCCTTTTACCGGCTACAATAAATTGATGTTTGTCCCCGCAAAATTCCTATGCTGAAATCCTAACCCTCAAAGTGATAATATTAGAAGGTGGAGCCCTGGGGAAGTGATTAGGTCATGAAGGCAGAGACTTTATAAATGGGATTGGCACCCTTAACAGAGATCCCAGAGAGCTAGTGTGTCCCTTCCACTATGTGAGTACAAAGAGAAGATGCCATGTATGAACCAGAGAGCAAACCCTCACCAGACACTGAATCTGCTGGCACCTTGATCTTGAGCTTCTCATCCTTCAGAACTGTGAGAAATGAATTTCTGTTATTTATAAGCTACCTTGCATCCCAAATAGACAGAAACTGACATCAACAAGAAACCAGAACCTTTCCATTGTTCCATTGCTGCCCAACAAGTCAGCTTCATCCTACAGCTTGTTCTTTTGGGTTTCATGAGGGTGTCTAATGACAACTTGGGTTGTATGCTTCTGTGTTCATGTCTGTGTCACCTTGGCTATTCTGAAAAGCAGGATCAAATTTTACTGCAAGAGATTTATTGGAGGAATGCCTGTGAAGGATAAAGAAGAAAGAGAAAAAAAAGAAGAATAGGCAGAAGGCTACTTCAGTCCATGATGCAGGTCTGATACTTATTTCTGTCTTAGTCCATTTTGTGTTGCTATAACAAAATACTACAGACTAGGTGATTTAGAAAGAACAGAAATTTATTTTCTCACAATTCTAAAGACTAGAAAGTCAAAGATCAAGGCACTAGCAGGCTATGTCATCTGGTTAGGGCTACATCCTCCAGTGGGGAAAACCTGTGTCCTCACATGGCAGAAACCCAAAGGGCAAGCAAACTGAATGCTACATGAAGCCTTTTTTTAAAAATAAGGGTCTTAATCCTATTCTTGAGAGAGTATCCTTCATGGCCTGATCACCTCTTAAAGGGCCTACCTCTTAATACCATCATATTGGTTATTAAATTTCAACACCTGAATTTTTCAGAGGACACATTGAAACTACAAGCCCTATGAAGAGAAAAGTGGCAGGAAAGATTGGATGTAAGAATCTCGAACTGCAGTACAGTTCTATGCAAGTTTTGGTCAGGTTGATGGAAAGTCCCCAAGCCAATGTTGCCCATTAGAGAAAACCCAAGTCCCATAGAAATGGACCTCTGCCAATACACCCACTGTTCTCGGTCATCTACCTTGCTGCAAATGCAGTGACCAACCCAGAGAAATGACAGCTGAGGTCCTCAGTCAACTATATTCACCTCAGCAGGAGATCTAAATGGTCCATTTACATCTAGTAAGAGACAGTGACTTCCCATGGCTCTCTTAAAAGCAAGAAAGAACTTAATGAAACCTCCAGCAAATCATTTCTTGCATCTAATTGGTCATAAGCAGACTCTGAATCAATTACTTGATAGTAAGATGGGGTTATTCTTAAATCGCTAACGTACTACATGTGCCTTCGGTGGTTACCTAAACAAAACATGGTTCTGTCAGAAACAATAAATGAGGAACACATGATGGGTAGACAACAACCAATATACACTACATATTTTAGCAATCCTCTGTAGTTTGGTGCCATGGAAGCTACTGAACAGAACTTACAAACACAGTAAAGTGTATAATCTTTCATTGAAGTCATAAACTTGTAAATTCTTCTTTCATTGAAAATTACTTCTTATGCGAAGGAACCAAATTTTTCATGTTGACAATGACCAAACAAGCTAAATGAAATATCTCAAAATCCAAAGTCAATTTTTCTGGCCTCTATCAGAAGACACTAATTAGGGTTCAGTATGGAGTCCAGTAGAATATCTATTCCAAGGGCACTCTTTCTTGGGATGTGAAAGAGTGGTTTAACATTTTTAAATCATCCATTCTAATCACAACATTAAATTTCATAATAATTTTTAGCCTACATATGTAGATAGTATTTCAGAAAATATTTCTGTAAGCTACCACAATAGATCAGAATTTTCTGAGAAAGCAGTAAGATATAAGGTAGCTCCCTGATGATTGTAACAAACATAAAGTTGGAGTCTGAAATCCTGCATTCAGGCCAAGCTCTCAAACTCAGTGACTTTGGTAAGCTTGTCATCTCTTTTAGCCTCAGTTTCTTCATCTTGGAAGTGGGAATCAATGCTAACCTCATATATCTGTTGCAAGGATTTAATGTGCTAATGAATTGCAAAGCAATTTATAAACTAGAAATTGTTCATAATCTATACATTTTAAACAAATATAAACTAGTAAGTGATATACTCTATTATACAATCAAAAGCACATTTCAAAGTTGTGAGACACTGAGTTTGAGTGTGTGCATATGAAGCAAGCTAAAAGACAAGGTAAATAACAAGCCACAATACTGTTTCTGTGTATGCGGGGCAGGGGGAAATGGGTATGAAATTTTGGTATTCATTTCCATTCTGATCAACACAGTTACTTTTTAAATTTCTCACTTTAATAGAAGTTTTGAGGCTAAACAGATAAAAGCTTCACCATAGCCCTTATGAAGCTTTTCTTTTTGTGGCACGTTAAGCTCCACCAATTTTTATCACAATAGGAGCTATGCACAAACCACTATAATTATATTGGATGCTATAATACCTAAGACAGTGTCTCATATGAAATCTGGAAAGTTTGAAAAGATGTCATTGTGATGTTCCTCCTTTCAGCAAAGTCTATTTGACCATACAATCTGTTGGGTTTTTAATCTTCATCTTTATCAGTGTTCACATGAGATACTGATGTGAACACTGATAAAGATGAAGACTGAAGAGTCTAGATCAAAGAGAGATTTCTTATTAATTATCTTACACTAAATAAGAAACACATCTCCCCTTGTGGTTACCCCTAATCTTATCCCTTAGGTAATACAATAAGAGTCATGCCAAACTTCCTGCTCAAGTAATAAACATTTAATGAATGAATGATGAAGAACAATGGATTTTCTTCATAGGAGAAAAATGTCAACGTTCTTTCTAGGGAAAAGAAGAAGAGGGGAAAAACTTTTCCATCTTTGAGATGGAATGGAAATGATCCTAGAGTCTTACTTTAACCTTTTGAAATGTAAATATGTCTTTTTAAGATTTAGATAAACCCCAGCTGTCTCCAAAGTCTGGGAAATGCCCAAAGAGATAGAGCTCCAGGATTCCCGGCACTTTGGGTCTTAACTTATGAACTTAGTTTGAGCTGTAACCATTTGTCCATCTTGAATCAGAGCAATTAACTAGACAAGTGGCAACAGATTGAATTTTCATGGTATGTAAATAGTAAAATCTTCCTAAGGGAAGTGAAATCAAACATCTCCTGTCTTTATATTGTATGCGTGTCTTGTTCTAGGAGGGGCTAGACATTTTTACAGGAGCAACAGAAAAATCCAAGGAAGTTTTATTTCCTTACAAGTCATTCATTTAAAATGCAAATTAACCCACCTGCTCATTTTGTTCCTAAAGGGCATGATATCTGGAATGCACTCTTTTACAACAGTTATGATAATAGCAAAAAGGAGATAATTTAGGAAATTTGCATCAACAATTCAAGGAACAATTTATAAAAGAGGTTTCTCTTTCTGCAGATGAAAAAGAGGTGATATACACACAAACATATATAAATGTATAAGCCATATAAGTTCCATTAATTTAGTTCCTTGTTATTCACAGTAAAAAGATTGCTTAAATCCTGTAGTCCACTGCTGTTACTCGAGCCATTACAAAAACTGCCCTGTTCATTTTCATTGTTTGGAAAGATAGACTTTTATTCCAATGATTTTTTGTCAGAGAGAGTGATGGGTTAGTGAAATGAGAGTCATGTTGCTTGAATTAACTGCATAAGTGGCCAGGGACTCCTGAGTACCTTCAAGCCTTTAATAATAATAATACATTTTCATCCTAGTTGCTGGTGAATGAATGCACTTCATTATTTATTTCACTCACTTCATATCAATAAAGTACAGCAATCAAAACATTAATTACCACAGCATGGTGCCCTGTGCGGACAGCAGATAGCACTATAAGAAACCCAAAAGTGGCATGCCCAAGGGCTTCTTCTAGGAATGCTCCCTCCTAAATAGACTACCACTCCACAAAATGTTTAAGAGGTGAGGTTGACCTAACCTCTTCACATTCACTCCAACAGACTGCAATTCTTTTTTAAAGATTGATTTTCACCTGGACACAGGGGATCTGAATCCATCTTCCCCATTCATTTTTACTTCCTTGATTTTAATTGTCTATAAGATCTTTTAAATTAAATGATTTACTGTGACTTAAAATGAGACTATTGTCAGAATGTTTTCAGAACACCCCCAAATTTCTCATCACTGTCAGCATTACTACTGATACTGACTAGATGCCCGGGAATCATTTTTGAAGCCTTGTATTACCACTATGAACTTTCTGGATTTACCACTGGTTTTACATTTTAATAGGTTCTAATCTAAACCCTAAACTACCCACCTCAAGGCAAATGCAACATCCTCCTTTATTCTAGTTTCTCCACATCAGTCTGTATTACCCATATAATGTTTCTCTAGTCTTTCCTTTTGTCAATATCTTGAATTGTCTCTTATATCTTTCAAATGTAAGGAGAAGATAGTGTTATCCAAATAGCAAAAAGCATATATTATCATTAAATAGACATCTTCCTTTCTCCCTCTTTTCAGTGGTTCTTATGCTGGACAAACATGGAGGTATTTGTGTAATTCAAGACGAATTTCACAGCTGAATGTGTTCCTGTGATTGCCTTGCTGAGACTCATTTTATTATTTTCCAAAATTTGTGAATTCTCTTGTTCCATGGTCCCAGGCAACCAAAGATAACACTAGAAAATTAGCATAATAAAAGATCTATCCAAACATATCTATCAGTAGAGAAATGGGAAAGGTGTAGAATCAAATGCTTTTACTAATCTACATCATGTTTCACAGTAACAAAGAAGAAATGAGACTGCATGTTGAATCACTGTATGGCAGATATGCAAATTTTATTTTAAAACCTCACACTCATTGAAGAGACCTTGTTAACGGAATGTTGGAAATTAGCCTCCCATCAAATACAGCATGAAATGACTGTTGAGGATTTTACCAAAATTAAAATCAGAACATTTCACAGCCAAGATGGAAACCTGCCCTATGTCCTCTAATAAGAACAAGGCAAATTAAAATATTAATTCAAGTGGATGCCCATTGTGTTGAAGCACCATGAGGTTGCTGACAGTTTTGCTTACAACTTAACAATACATTTCCTCATGTGACTTAAAAATAATTGAAACCTTTCTTTGTGCACCGTCTAGTAGTTTTTTCAAAGTTGCTATGAATTCTCAGAGGCTTTTCGTTCCTTGAATAAAGAATCTATTTCTCAAATTTTGGCACATTAGATTTTTTTATACTGAAAGTCAGTCTTCACAAATAATAAAAATATTAAGGACTTTTTTTTTTTTTTAGTTGGAGTCTCACTCTGCCACCAGACTGGAGTGCAGTGGCCGCTCCCGGCCACTGCAGCCTCGACCTGCTGGGCTCCGGTGATCCTTCCACCTCAGCCTTCCAAGTAGCTGGAACTACAGGCGTACGCTACCATGCCCTGCTAATTTTTTGATTTATTGTAGAGATGAGGTCTCACCAAGTTGCCCAGGCGGAGGACATTTTATAATGAGGCTAATTAAGAGAGGCGTTTTCTTTATTTCCAAAGGTAATCGGTAGACCATCATCTGTTGTTCTAATAACATACGCTGAGCATTAATTAAAGCACAAATTAGGGCTTTCTTTCCTTTTTTTCTTTTGTTTTTTTTTTGGACATGTTAGGATGTTGTTTGGTCTTTGTTAATTTTAGCTTTGGAATGAAAGACAGGCATTGATTTGGCAAGCATTAACTTTTTGCTTCATACAGCTTCCAAAGCTGATGTATTGATGTCAGGAACGCTTTTTAAGATTTGTAAAGTGTTATTAAAGCACTTGATCTGTTCTCGTCACAGTAAAGGTTTCATATAATTTACTTGTTTCTCTGTGCAATAGACATAGCTCAAATTATAAATGAAAACTTATTATTATAGTTTTGAATCTGACTTACTTTCTGTCAAGACCAGTATTTTCCAGTTAACATGCAAAAGTGTCTACAGGATCAATGATCCCTTTTAAAAAAAAAAAGACTTACCTCATCAGATGTGGTTGGTGATGATAGTAGGAGATTCTATGAATTCCAGCCACTAAATGTGTGATAGCAATTTTAAAATTAACTTATTGTGGAAAGCTCCATCATAATGAATCAAAAAACATGAAGGCCATGTTCTCTAACAAGAAAGTATCTTCATTCTTTTAAATCTGAACTATATCATGATATAGTCGAAGTATGTGCATTAGACAGTCAACATTACATCTTATTTTTAAATATATCCCCCATCCCCAGTGTGCTTTCTTTTCACTTTTAGGTAACAAATCACCTCCTCTGGACAAGATTTTCTTCTTACTTCTTTGAACAATCTCTTAAGACAAGCTACAGTATAACAGATATTGACAAATGATGTGGCTATGCATCACTGAAGATGACCAGAGAAATTTTAACATCTTGAAGATATTGAGTTTACTTGGCCCCATAATAGTAATTATACTTGGGAAGTGTGATAGACTTACGGTCACGACACTGTAGTTATCAAGCCTTTTTCACAGACTCCAAACTGAAACAAATGTAAGATTCCTAAAATATCTATGCTAACTCCTTCCCTTCTCCCATAACAGCATTTCTCCTGCTTCCTCACTATGAAGATCAAGAAATATCTCTACAGTCTTTCACTTTATTTATATTTTACATCTGTTCTGTCTAATTCACCTACTATCATGGCTTTAAATGTTACCACTTTTTTGAAAACTCTCAAAGTTTTAATCTCTGATCAGTCAGCTCTAGTTTATCCTTCCAACTGACTCTTTCTACCCAGATTGTCTGATACCATTTCAAAAATGCTTTATATCAAAATGGAACACCTTTCTCCAAAACCAAATGCCTCTAATAACAAGCCTATTCCATTCATCCAAGCCCCAAGGCTAGGAAATTCTCTGGGGATTATAACTTATCATCAATAACCAAGTTCCATCAATGATTTTGTTTTGGTTTTGACACTCATTACTTCCTTACCATTCTACTCCCACCATTCTTTTTCTTCCTTTCTTTCTTTCTTTTTTTTTTGCCCAAATTTTACTTTATTATAGAGATGTATGTTCAAGTAAGGATTAACTACATAAGTAGGTTGCATGCAGGTGAAGTTTAGGCTTCTAACTGGCCCTCACTCTTCCTGGTAATGAACCAGGTACACTTTGTGTGGTTGTATGACCCCCACTCTCCTCCTTCCCTCTGTCTCCTAGCAGTAACCAGTGACTGCCGATCCCTCCTTTGTGCTATTGTGAATAATGTTCAGGTCCCACTAATGAGTGAGAACATGCAGTATTCAGTTCCTTGTTTCTGTGATAGATCACTTAGTATGATGGTCTCCAGCCCTATCAAATTTGTTGTGAAGTACATGATTTTGTTCTTTATGGCTGTATAATACGCCATTGTGTATATGTACCACAATTTCTTTATCCAGTCACATTTTCGATGGGCAGTAGGGTTGGTTCCACGTTTTTGCTATTGTGAATAGTGTGGCAATAAGCATTCATGTGCAGGTGTCTTTTTTGTAGAACAATTTATGTTCCCCCAGGTATATTCCCAGGAGAGGAATTGCTTGGTAGTATGGAAGGTCAATTTTTAGTTCTTTTAGGAATTGCCACACTACTTTCCATAGAGTTTGAATTAGCTTGCCCTCCCACCAACAGTGCAGAAGCATTCCCTTTTATCTGCACCCATTCCAGTATCTTTTGTTTTTTGACTTATTAATGATGGCCATCCTTACCGGAGTTAGGTGGTATCTCATTGTAGTTTTGAGTCTCATTTCTCTGATGATTACAGAGGTTGAGCATTTTTTCATGTGTTTATTGGCTGCTTGTATGTCTTCTTTTGAAAAGTTTCTGTTCATGTCCTTTGCCCACTTTTTAATGGGGTTGTTTGCTTTTTTTTTTTAACTCAGTCTCTCAACCTACTCATCTTCAACAAAGTCACCAATAGCAATCACGTTGCAAGGAGACCATATTTAGCAAATGATGCTGGGAAAACCACATACAGAAGAATAAAACTGAACCCCGACCTATCACCATATACAAAAACCAACTCTAAATGGATCAAAGACCAAACATAAGAACTCAAATTATAATAATCTTAGAAAAAAACATAGGAAACACTCTTATGCACATTGGAGTAGGCAAAAAATTCTTGACCAAATCCCTAAAAGTGAATACTCTAAATGCTAAGATAGACAAATGGGACCTCAGCAAACTTAAAAACTTTTGCACAGCAAAAGAAACCATTAAGAGAGGGGGGAGGCAACCCACAGGATGGGAAAAAAATATTTGCAAATTCTGTATCTAACAAAGGTCTACATCCAGGATCTACAAGGAACCATTCTACTACCACCATCCTTTTTCAAACTCTTACCAATTCAGGCATGATCTATTACAGTAGCTTCCTTACTAGTCTCCCAACCTCTAGTCTGTAGCCCATAGCCTCTACAAACCACACTCCACTCTATTATTGAACTTAAGAAAAAACACAAACTTTTTGTCATTTAAACATTAAATCTGAGAGTAGGTAAAGATGAACTAGGGCAGTTGTTCTCAAACTTCAGCACTCTTCATAAATGGTACTGACTTTATAATTTGTGGTGCACAGGGCAAAATGAAAATGTAGAGTCCCTCATTTAAAAATTATGTCAAAGTTATTATTAAAAATTATTATAAATTTTAATAGAGCAACAGCAGAGCATTAAATTCTTCTGAGTGTGAGTCCCTATATTACTATATAGGTTACATGCCCATGAAATTGGCTCTGTATGTAAGACTCACCTACTTAGCTTGCTTTAAATGTGAATTCTTGGATAGTACCCCTTAGAGATTCAGATTCATCATGCCTGGGTAGGACCTGAGAATTTGCATTTTTTTGAAACACACCCTAATAAGTTACCAACAGTCTACACTTTGAGAAACACTGACCTAGGGGAATATCACACAAGGCAAAAGTTGCTCTACAGAGAAAGGTCAACAGTTCAAAATATAGTGTCAAATGGTATATGATACATTTTGGCCAACCCGGTGGAAGAATAGTAATGGTGTTACTCTTAAAAAGGACCAAGTCAAACAGAAGCCAAGTCAATCATATACAGGATTAAATTCACCTCATTATCCAAAATTTCAAAGGCTGCCACTAGTAGTGCTCCATTCTGATTTTTTTCTTGCTTTTTTGTTTTGTTTTATTACACGTTTATTATCCCTGCAGGTGTAGGGACACAAAAAATTGGGTTAAGACTCAGAATTGTTCCTCTCCATGGAAATCTTTAGTAAAAGGCGAAAGATATATACATTCTGCTCTACTATTTAAAACCCAATTCAAACTTCATCTCTTATATATAACTTTCCCTAGTTCACAAAACAGAATTTTAGAGTTGGAAAGTTGCTTAGAAATCATCTAGTACAATGCTTATGGCTACAGATGATAAAATCAAGTGCCAGAAATATAATTATTTGTTTAAAATTACAGTCCATGGACAAACAAGGACCAGAATTCTAAGCCCCCCCCATTCATTACCCCATGTTCTTGCCAATGCACCACATTATTCCCTTTGCTATCTCTCTTCACAAATGCCATATCATATGCTCCTTCATGGCAATCACTTATTCATCCAATGAATATTTATTGGAGACCTATGCTTTTCCAGGCAATAGGTTAGGATCTAGAAAAAAATGAAACGAGTATGGTCCCTGTTATCATGTAGCTTCTTCTAATTAATGTCACTATATTTCCCATTTATTTTATACATTTCTCAGTATTTTGTGCTGCTATGAAACCTTTGGTATTCACGCCTTGCATGCACAACCAACCTTTGTATTACTTTAAGATGATGCTTGTGGGTTTTTCCCCCACACCTCCTGGAAAATGCTATTGTCAGTCGTCCATTGTGTGGAATTATCTGATGAACTGAAAGATATTTAATAGCTCTGGCCTCCATTCTAGTCATTTTGACAACTGAAACCACCTGACACATTTCTAAACACCCCGAGTTGGGCAGAATCACTTCTGTGTTCATAGAATTATCTTCAGCTGAGAAATACTGCCCTAGAACGATGTTTCACACATAGTATTCACAAAATATATTCTTGTATTATATTGTTAGAAAAACTTCAGACAACTTTTATAGATTAGATAAGAACTCACAGAATGAAGATTGGACCAAATATTGATCCTGGTGAGAAATAACTAAAGATAAAACAATTTTCATGCTATCGTCTATTGTTAACAATATAAAATACAAGAGTAATGATATCCCCACATTTGTTCAGGTCCCTTACAAATGATCAATTTCTAATTTGAATTTGAGCACATGAGAATTAAAATAGCTATAAATATTCTGTAATTACACCCTCCAAGCTTCTCCTTTTAATTGTATCTTCTTACTGTCTTCTGTTTTGGAGGAAGTCATGTATAAACCCATTTTCAAGAAGAAACTACATATGAACTCTTGGCCTCATCCTATAAAACTTTCTCCACAGAATTGCTATTATGCTTACTAGTAATAAAAATACCAAATAAAAAAAGAATCAACATTAATGATCGCTTAGCACAGTTATACATTCTGATGTAGGAGATAGATTCATTTTTATCTGCACTTCTGCAAATATTTTATTTGATTTTTATACAAATTTTATAAGGTAGATATAGTAAATATGATTATTCTGACTTTACAGACGAGAAAAATTGGGACCACAAAATGGTAAATGATTTGCCTATAAACATATACCTGGAAAATGGCAGAGCCAGTATATAAACATTAGTCTCATGGTTACAAATTCAACAATCTTTCCAACACACTTTCTATTGTATCCCCAGTTCTTGAATTTCCAATCTTTTCTACAGCATTGGTAACTACTTCCCACATCCAAAAATATATTTAAATGCAACTAATGAAAAAAAAGAAGAAACAAACAAACCTACACTCTGCCTGCCATTTCTTTAACCTCTCCCTTTCTTTCTTTTCTCTTCATTACGAAACTTAATGAAATGACAATCTATTATTTTGACCACTCAGTCATCCCTAAATCTATTATAATCTAGCTTCTGTCCCCACAACTTCACTGAAGTTTCTTTCAATAAGGTTACCAATGACTTTCTAATTATCAAATTGTATGGACCCTGCACAGTTTTCCTTAATACTCAGCCCCTCTATAGCATTGAACACAAGTAACTACACCCTCTCCCTTATTGAAATATTCTCTCCCTTAGCTATCATGAAACTATCCACTCCTAGTTTTCTCATACATACTTTTTCATTCAGTTTAGTTTCTTTAGCCCTATTCTTTTCCTCTATCTAGCCTTTAAATGTAGACAGAATCCAAGGCCCTGCCTTTCTTGGCAGCCCATGTTCCTTCCCTTAGATACTTGCATCCTCTTACATGGCTCTTATTACCACCTCTCCACAGCTGTATGTAAACATTTCCTTGTTGTTTACCTCCAAATATATCTTTCATACTGCTTCAAGAATTGTTAGAAATTAGTGATTTTGTAGCTCCTCAATTTACTTTTCTCCCATCTAGTCTGCTCCTTTTCTTGTGATATCTAAGTTAGTATTAATCTTATTTCAGATGGGTTTCAAAGTTCCATCTATTATTACTCCTGTAATTTTCTCATATCTATGCACAAATCTACACTCCCATCTTACTCTAGGTCCTTAACAACTCTGAACTGTGTCATCTATGAGACAATTATACTATAACCTATCTTTCAGGATTACTTTTGGGTCAAACCAAGTGGTATATGGAAAAGATCATTACAACTTATAGAGTAAATACCATAAAATTCATAGATTTCAATGTTCACTTTGATATTTCCCTTATTTTAATTAAAAATAATTTAATAAAAGTATCATAATTTGTAATTTTATTGATGCTTGAATTTAAAACAAGTATCCTTGAGAATGAACCCCCTGACCTGTCCACCATCTGTCTCAAGGTAGTTTTCTTTCTCCCACACTATTAATTTTTATAAAATAATTACAAATTTTATTACATTCTGGAGGGAAAAAATTCCTTAAAAAGAGAACCAATTACTGGGGTTGTTGGACACAAAATTAGGAGATCTAAGAAACTGATGTCCTATGTATGGAAATTTGATAATAATTTTCATGTAATTCCTAGATGAAAAAAATAATGGATATTATAATAAATTTAGAATTAAAAAATAATGAAACCTCATTGTATTAAAATCTGTGGAATGCATATGAAGCAGTACTTAGATATAAATTATTTTAGATGATCATATTATAAAAGAAAAAATACTGGTCAGGCGTGGTGGCTTATACCTGTATCTCAGCACTTTGGGAGGATCCCAAGGATCACATGAGCTCAGAAATTCAAGACCAGTTCAGGCAATATACAGAAGCCCCGTGCCTACAAAAAAAATTAAAAATTAAAAACTAATGGGGTGTTGTAGCACACACTTGTAGTTCTGACTACTTGGGAGGTTGAGGCAGAGGATCACTTGAGCCCAAGAGTTCCAGGTTGTAGTGAGCTATGGACCCACCACTGCACTCCAGCTTGGGCTATAGAGCAAGACCCCGTTTCTAAAAAACAAGCAAACAAAAAAGCATGAAAAGAAGTCTGATCTCAGTAGCAATCAGGTAATACTCATTATAAAACAAAATTACATGCATTATACGCTTACTAGATTGGGAGACTTTTTTTAAAGTTTAAAAAAAGCCAAGTATGAAGTTATGGGAACTCTCAAACACAGTGTGGATTGGTAAAACACTTAGATAAACAGTTTAGCATATTCTATTGAAGGTTACCTTACACCAACTTTATGGATAAACAGTTCTGTACTTACTAACTATAGAGAAACACATGTATCACAAGAAAAATATATAGGAATGTTTATAGCAAGGCTATCTGTGATAGCGAAAAATGGAAATAAGTCACATGTTTAATAACAGCACATTGGGAACATAATTTGCTACACACATTAACACTGATGAATCTACAAATTATAGTATTGAGCAAATGAAGCAAATAACAGAAGAGTATGATTCCATTTCTATCATACTAAAATAAGAAAAATAACATTACTTTTGCAGATTACATGGATAGTAAACAATAATTATAATCAAGAGACATTTTATTAATCCGGGTAATAGTTACCACAGAAAAGGCTTACAACTAGCACCAGGGGTACACAGGGGCTTCTGGGTCTTAAACTTAATGGTGGATATATGGGTAATGGTCTTATGTTCAACTGAAGATATGCATTTTATTTTACAAAAAAAATAATAAGTTGGTGATCCTCAGTCAGATAAAATTGTTTCACAAACTACTTAGACATATATTCATAGAATCATTAACATTCTAAATTGGTCATTAAATTGTTATGTCTTGCAGTATTTTTCAGAAAAAAATTATAAATCAGAGCATATTTGCAAATTGGGGGGAAGGAGAATAACATGAATGTTAAGAATCACTGCCTTCTAATTCCCCTTTCTGCCTCCAATGTTTTGCTCTTCCAGTCGTTCCTTCTCACTACTCCTAGCTCAGCTGCCAAAACAATTATCTTACTATATTATATATCAGTTCTCAAACTTTCCATGACTTCTCACTATTTTTTTAGTTTTTGGGGGGGAACTCATGCACTTCTGTTTTTTCACTGAGAAAACAATATAGTTAATTAGGGTGCAGCTTTCTTTAGCTACAAAATCAATCTAAAGATATACCCTGATCATCTTGATTTGTCTGAGAAACTAGGGAGCTATTGATTAGACTAATGTACTTTCTAATACTCTTCAGCAACACATGGTGCCTGTACATTAACCCTATAAATAATCCTATCAATAGGTGCTTAATTGAATTAATCTGATGCTCAAATGGTAGGCTTCTCTGATTTTTCCCTAAAATCGCAAAGACCCTTAAATATGGCTCCTTATTGTGACTACTACTATCCCAGTGTACTTTTAAAATCTAATTCCCCTGAAAATGATCTAGTTCTGTCAGACTCAATGTCACTGTCCCATAAATAAGCCTTCTACTTCTGTGATACAGTTCACATTTACCTTGATATGGGATGCCTTCTTCTATCCTTTATACCCTCCAAACACCTTCGAAAACTTTCTCATGTAGCACCTCTCCTTAATGTCTATATTTAAAGAATCTTTACTACCTACCAACCACTGCGCTTGAAATTTATCATGTATTATCTCTTTTGTAGTTTGATCTTTATTTTTATTTTATTTTTGTAGATTTGGGAGTACAAGTGCATTTTTGCTACATGGGTATATTGTGTAGTGATAAAGTCTGGACTTTTAGTGAAACCATCACCTGAATAGTGAACATTTTGCCCATCAGGTAATTTTTCATCCCTCAACCCCCTCTCATTTCCTCTCCTCTTCCAGTCTGCAATGTCTACTATTCTAAGCTCTCTGTGTCCTGCTTATTAAATCCTCACAGCAGCCCAATGAAGTAGGCTCCAATACCACCTCCCACTTTAGAAGTCATAAAAATGAGGTTCAATGGGGTTATTTAACATGCCTAAGATCACACAAATAGTAAGTAGCAGAGCCACGATTAAAACAAGATGTATTTTATTCCAAAGACCATGCACTGTGAAGCAATTCCCAATGATCCCCATCAATATTGATTTATTTCCGTTTTCACCTGCTGGAGAAGTTAGAACATTGTTTGGCTTATTCTGCCACTGTAACATTTACAATCACATATGACTTATTAATCTTATACATATATTCAGCTTCTATTTTATATATTAAATAAAATTATAAGTTCTGTTAAGATAGACTTCCTATAGCATATCTTTTCTCTCTCCCTACATTGAGAACCTAAAGGAAAGCTTCTACACTGCTGGTGGGAATGCAAACTAGTACAACCTCTTTGGAAAACAGTGTGGCGATTTCTGAAAGAACTAGAAATTGACATTCCCTATGACCCAGCAATCTCCCTATTGGGAATATACCTGGAGGAAATCAAGTCATTCTACCAAAAAGATGCCTGCACACACATATTTGTTACGGTTCTATTCACAATAGCAAAAACATGGAACCAACCATGCTGCCCATGGAAACTGGACTGTATTTTTAAAGATGTGGTACATATACACAATAGAATATCATGAAGCCATAAAAAGGGCAAACATATAGATTTGCAGCAACTTGGATGGATTTAGAGTCTATCATACTCAGTGATCTATCACAGAAACAAAGAACAGAGTACCATATGCTCTCACTCATAAGCTTGAACAATTATCATAATACTATAAGAAAGAGATTGGCAGTTGAGGGAAACTGCCAGGGGAGGGAAGACACAACTAGTTAACAAGGGTACCTGCATAATAAACATTTTATACCTAGCCCTGAATTGTAACCCACATATTTAAAATTACAAAAATAAATAAAAATTTAAAAAATTGTTAAAACCCATACTACTATTAATTTACTCTCATTAAAATCCTATATTTTACCTTGTTCATTTCTTCTCATATCTAGCAACTCTCATGTGAAATTGCTTCCTTATTTTTACTCTATGTTAAGACTTAATAAATATCACAAAGTTGAAGGTTCATGGAAAATGTGTCTTAATTTGGATCATTAATAGTTCCAAATGCAATGCTAAATACTGGGACCGTCATAGGTTGAATGCACCTCTCCATCTATGTGAATGTGTGGTCTGACTCTCCATCCACAAACTCTCTTTGTTCTCCCCTTCAACTTTCCCTTCCCTGTCAATGAAATCTTACCTACTCTCATGAACAGAAAGTCTTGCTCTGACCCCTAGTGTTGTCACTTCTACATGTTCTCTATGCTTATAATATAGCTATTTGGCAATGAAGAGAAAAGGTCTTAAGAACAAGGAAATATGAAGGGGAATCAACTCTCCTGGTTAATCTTTCTAAATCTTACCTTTAATTCTGTATCTCCCTAGTAAACATTTGTACCTCCATGACAAAAGTTTACTTCTCATCTGGCTGTTCCTCCCCATGCACAGACACACACATGCAATTTATACCAAATCAGGTAGAAACTGGATCTCTGTCCTGAATTTCTTTTTATAGAATGTCAATTATTACTGAATGTACCCCCACCCCAATACTGGATCCCCTTCCACCCTTACCCTGGGGATTTCAGCCTCTTATACAAGCGTATACTTCTGAATGAGAATACACCTTTGATATAATTCATCTAAAAAGGATCAAAAGTGAGTAATTTAGCTTTAAAAGCTGTAGATTGTGAGGTTTATTCCCCAACTTGAATCCCCTGTCATAACCTATTCTTTGTCAGAAGTTTCGTCTGTTCTCTTGGCCTTGGCAGTTTGTTTCAAGAAGGGAAATGGTTACTAAATGAGGCTTGACTCTTGGGAGGTGAGTGGTTATTCCCCAGTATCTGCATTACCAGTTATGAGTTTTCTTCATTGCCAAGATCATCCCAGAAACGTGATAATGCAAAAAGTAGGATGCTCACATTTCCTTAATTCCTTAGAAAGATTCTTCCTCTTATCCTCGCCTTGCTGTGTAGTTCATTAAACCTTACTACAAATGCCTTAGATAATTGCTCATGGGCACACAATTTTATTTTTAGATCTAAAGGGGTTTCTCTGTTTTAGAAGCCAGAGCTTGTGCTGCTGGGATAATTCTTCTCTTTTCAGGAAGAGGTTCAGTTATTTTTAAAATTAAATCCAACACTGATCTCAACAGCAAGCTCTAGCAAGTCTTCATTAGACCCTTCAATCTTTCTGCTCACTATTCTGCATCTAAATAAGAAATTCAAGGCATTCTGCAGTGAATTTTAAAGCCCATTGCCCTCACAACCCACCAGTACTACTTTTGAAATAATCAGTGTCTTCTGGGAATCTACCAATCTCATTATCATTACTTTCTTTGGTACAAGGTAATATATTTTGATGCTCCAGGATCATGAAGGACCATAAAATAATCTAAGGTTGTCTCTGACCCATTTGCCTAAACAGAGCACATATTTATTTGTATTCTTTTATTCCAATGCTATGATAGGATGGGATGGGAAAGCGGAATCTCAGATCTTAACGTTCCATGAGCATTACTCAGGAAGCATGGCAAAATATCATCCTGCCATATTTGTATGAATAACAAAATGTTATCATCATTCATTTATAAAGTTGATTATACTACACTATCATTGGCAACATATGGTTTTAGTTGTTTGTACAGTATTAGTAAAGGCTTAGCTCTAATTGCTTCAGATGTTTTCAGTGTTCCTCTTTGTAGTCAGAGATTTGGATAGAGTCATCCAGGGTTAGGGCCAATGAGGATTATCTTTGAATAGAGCAATATTCAATTGCTTACATAAGAATCAAACCAAACACTGTGATCTAGCTAATAAACAAGACACAAGATTTATACAGAAATATTATTTATCCATCTGCCTATTTTCAAAAACATATTTGAAGCAGTTTCCTGTGCATGGAACCTATACATAAAGACTTTCAGGTTGAAGAACGAAGATAATTATATCTAGAAAACTAGACTGAGGGCAACTACTGTAATTTGTCTCTGCATTAAACTGCGAGCTTCCTGACAGTCAAAGCAAAATTGGAAATAAGATTAATTATGCAATGTTTATTATTTGATTAAAAATATTGATTCATCTAGATGCACACTTTTTCTCGCTTTTATCTAAAACTAAATTATTAGAAGAATTTGTCATTCTTTTTTTATATAAGAAACATTGAACCTAAGGGGCAACATCTTTACAGAGTTATTTTTCATTGGTTATTTTAAAATAGATTCTCAATAAAAGCTGGCATAATATTACTTTATAATTTTGTGAAAGCATTTCTATCAAGAGACATGTTAATAAAGTCCAGATACGTGGTAACTAACTTGATTCAGAATTTCATTTTTATGGTCATGCTAACCAAGCATTCCTCTACATTTTCCTTTTCCCTCAAATATCAAAGACCTCCACCTATCTTATGTTTTATGTTTTAAATCATAGTTAATGTGAGAAGTTACGGTTACTATCGCCAGTTGACCTATCTTGCACTAAACTCACACAATTAGCACATATATTATCTCGTTTATCCTTACAACACAACCTAGGGATATGGAATTAACTTCATGCTTGGCAAGTGTATCATCTGCAGTACAAAATGAGGAGACTCACTTAGAAGCTACATAGTTGACTGATGTGTAGCTTAGGACTATAGTACAGGGTCTCCTAACTTCCAACCTGATGCTCATTCCATTATATTTCTGAATAGGTGAAATGTGAAACAGACAAATGTACACATAACTTGAAAACAGAACATTCCCAACAAGATCACAAGCACAATTTATCTACCAGGTATTACTAACAATAAATTTCTTCTATTGCCTGTAGTTAAATGGCTACCAGACAAAATGAGATATTTAATTTCCTTATTTTTTAAGCCAAGAAATTATATAATATTTCAAGATTCTAATGTTCAAAATATGCCGATAAATCATATTGCTACATTTTTTTCAATATGAAAAAATACTCTGAAAGAACAATGCTCAGAAAAGACAGAAAGAATACAGGCATCCTGACTTAATAGATTACTGTAGCATCCTTGAGTCTCTTCTGCTTCTTTTGTTAAGCATTATTTAAGCAACACATCTGAAAAGTATTCATTTACTAAATGAAATTCTTTGCTACACCTCCACCCCCATCATAGATTCATCCTCTCATTTTAAGACCAAATGTTCATTCTCCAAACATAGCAGGGAATACAAGGAGGAGAAACAAACTTTTCATACATTGGGTATGGGGAAAGGCACACACTCTCTTATCAGAGCCGAAAAGATTCTAGAAGATGAAGATGGGTGGCTTACAGGGCTGCTGCTGCTGCCCTTTCTATCTGCTGTCTTTCTCAAACAAAGCAGCAGTTCTATCCCTTCGTGCCTGCCTAGGGAATCACTCGCCCTTTCGGGCTAATAGCATGCATTTTTGTAGCTCTTGTAAGTCAGAGAAAATTCCCCCAAAACGCAGATGGAAAATATTCTTTCTGCTGGAACAAGCTTTCTTTCTCTGCTGAGTCCTCCTATGGCAGCTGAAGGAAAGGGAAGTAGATTTTTTAAAGTGTTGATACAGACTAAGTGCCAGGCACTTGAGTAAGGTGCTTTCACCTGGATTTTCTGGTTTAATCTTCAGAGCAAATCTAAGAAGTAAATATTATTGTTTCCATTTTGCAGATAAGTATACAAGGGCTCAGAAATGTTAACTAATGTCAAGCTGATAAGTGTCTTGGTAGAAAAGTCTACCTGACTTTTCTCACGTTTTCTTAGGACCACAGTCATCATTGTGTCATAACAGACTTCTTAATTCTCTAGGACTAACTCACATCAAAGAAATCAGTCAGATAACCCACCGTCACATAAGGTTTGCACAAAGTCAAGGACAGAAGACACGGCAACAGAAGTACTGCAATGGCTAGAGCAAATCTTCAAGAGAAAGTAAATAAAAGACAGAAAAAAAAGCCAATTACATCTGAGAATGAATACAGATCGTTTTAGGATGTAAAACTTATACAGCTGGAAGACTGTAAGGACAATAATATATACAATTACAAGTTCAAAATTAAGTACAGCGCTTTGGAAGGCCCGATTCAAGTAAGGAACCCATACATTAAACTTCTCTAGTTTGAAAATAAATCTGTCTCTGCTTACAGTATTCAACAAAGGTGAAATTTGGAATAATGGGAGTTACGAAGATGTAGATGAGGTACAGAGACGTGTAGTTATATGTTTCTAGGTTTTAAAAGATAGCTCTAAGAGTCAGGCACGGTGGCTCATGCCTGTAATCCCAGCACTTTGGGAAGTAGAGGCAAGAGATTCACCAGAGCCCACAGGTCCGAGACCAGTCTGGGAAATGTGACAAGACCTCGTCTCTACAATAAATCAAAAAATTAGCTAGGTGTGGTGGCATGCACCTGTACTTCCAGCTACTCAGAAGACTGAGGTGGAAGGATCCCCTGAGCCCAGCCATATGTGTGCCACTGCACTCCAATCTGGGCAACAGAGTGAGACTCCAACTCAAAAAAAAAAATAGTTCTGCTTCTAACTTTTTATTTCAGCACAGAAATGATAAAAGAGTTATTAGCAAGAAATTGAGCCCTGCCAAGTAAAGCAGGTGAGCTCCATACCCTGATTACCATCCAATACACAAGAGGACTCTGAAAATTATAGACTCCGAACTTTTTACAAGATGACAAGAGGAGAAATAAATGTGTATATGAAAAAAAATAAGGTGAAGTGACTAAAGAGAATGAATTAGGGCAACTATTAGTATACTTGGGGGAAGAGCTATATTAACATGAAGATGACATTGATATCTTCATATGCAGTGGTATCAACCATTCTACAGTCTACACATAATCAATTGAAAAGTCATCTCTAGATTGAAGGGCTACTATCACAATAATTGAGCAGTTGATCTGAGTCCACTAAAATGACTGCAAATGTCATTTCTATTGGTTTTCATTCTAGGGCTTTGGTTATATAGATGGAGCTAGTATGTGGATTTAAGTCAGAGGGGCTGCAGGAAAAAACGATAGATTTGAGAATATTATGATATAAGAGTGTATCCAAGGTGTGACTATGGCCTCTTGAGACCAATTTTTCCTCAAACATAACAGAATTGAGACAGCCAAATGAGCACTGTTATTCAAAGTGGTCACATACTTATTTTAACAAGGATGCTTCTACACAAACATTTCTAAAATTACTCGATGGGATTAGCTGCAGAGTCTGAGATACACTGTCGTGAGTAGTCTTACTGATGACAAATCTTGGTTCTCTGAGGGAGGATTTGATTTTTTAAAACAGCTAAAAGTCATTCAGAGTCAGATCTTATTAATAAGTCAAGTGATCAAATTGCTAACACATATGAATCAAAAATGAAGTGTGACTATAAAGTAATGAAACTGATCATCTGATCTAGCTCAAAATGTGGTTTTGAATGCAATTCCAAAGGAGGGTTTTATAGATAATATCTTACTTATTGGGTTCCCATTCATTCTGAAACTGCTGTTTCTAATTCTCCCAAGTAGCAACTATCCATTAAGAGTTAGTTGTGTAAATTAATGGGCAATGCTCAGCATGACTTAGTTGATTAAGGCGTGGTTGATTCATACAAAGGAAAAAAAAAATCTTGCACATTCAAAGACTTCATTATAATAGAATTTCATAAATATGTGCTACAGATCACAAGATAGAATAAGTATAACTCAGTAAAAACTCACCCCCAGGATTAAAGGGATAATTGGGATGAAGTAGAGAAGGAAAAGTGATTAATGTTATTCAGTATAGTAATTTTCTAGGAATTATACGGGAATTATGCTAAGAACTGTGCTAGATATGCACTAGGCACTTTAAATACCTTTTTACCATTTAATATCATCCTTGTTACATAACAATTGTAATTTACTATACTGTTGAAGAATTAAAATAAACTTAACAGATATGTATCATTATTCCCTTTTTTTCCATTTTTATTTTAGATTCAGGGGATATACATGCATGTTTGTTACATGGACATATTGTAGTGGTGGATATTGACTCTGAGGTGGTCCATTCCCCAGATAGTGAACATTGTACCCAAAAGGTAATTTCTGAATCCTAATCCCCCTTCTTACCTCCTTTCTTATTGTTGTTCCCAGTGTCTATTTAATTTCCATCTTTGTAACCATTTAGTTCCCACATATGAGTGAGAATGTGCAGTGTTTGTTTTTCTGTTTCTGAGTCAGTTCACTTAGGATGATAATATCCAGCTCTATCCACATTGCTGCAAAGGACACGATTTTCCTTCCACAAGATTATCACACTGATCCATTACACTGATAACATTATAATGATTGGACATAAAAAGCTAAAAGTAGCAACTACTGATAACATTATAATGATTGGACATAAAAAGCAAAAAGTAGCAACTACTCCAAACTTTCTGGTAAGAGATTCATGTGTCAGAAGGTGGGAAATAAATCTGACAAAAATTTAGGGGTCTTCTACTTAATGAAATTTCTAGGGTGCAGTGATGTAGAGCATGTTGAGACATCCCTTCTAAGGTAAATGACAAGTGTTTGTATCTGCCCCTCCTACAACCAAGAAAGAGGTACAGTACCTAGTAGATATATTTGGATTTTGGAGGCAACATATTCCTCATTTGGGTGTTTTATTCCAGCTGTTAGTTTTCAGTGGATCCCAGAAAACGAGAAGGCTCTGCAACAGGCCCAAGATGCTGTGCAAGCTGCTTTTCCACTTTGTCCATATGATCCAACAGATCAATGGTGCTAGAAGTGACAACGACAGGTAGGGATGCTATTTTGGGCCCAGAAGACCGAGGTTGTGGTGGACCCTGATCATGCCACCGCACTCTAGCCTGTGAGACAGAGTGAGACCCCTGACTAAAAGAAAATTATTAATGATCTTTAGCTGAAATTTTTCAAGATACCTACCTGCAGGAAGGCCTCACCAGTTGTAAAATACACAAAGACTTCAACAGGAACAATGACATCTGTTAATACTGTACTGTAGTTGCGATTTGTGGGGAAAAGCCCTCAGTTGGGACCAAACTGTGAGTTGCTAACAAAAGAATTATTACACCTTCTCTATAGGCAAAGGTCAGGAGTTACAAAGTGTTAACAAGCAAACGGAGTATTAGCAGCATACTAAGAATACTCCCAGCGGGGCTCGGTGGTTCAGCCTATAATCCCACACCTTGGGAGGCTGAGGTGAGTGGATTGCCTGAGCCCGCGGGTTCGAGACCTGCCTGGGCAACTTGGTGAGACCTCATCTCTACAATAAATCAAAAAACTAGCCGGGTGTGGTAATGCGCGCCTGTAGTTCCAGCTACTTGGAAGGCTGAGGCAGAGGGATCGCCGGAGCCCAGCAGGTCGAGGCTGCAGTGGCCGGAAGCGGCCACTGCACTCCAGTCTGGGCAACAGAGTGAGACTCCAACTCAAAAAAAAAAAAAGAATACTCCCCCTTTTTATTAGCTACTTATAGCATACACTTTTTGCATCAGAAATTTCCATCACAAATATTCAAAACAGATTCCTTACACAGCTGTCACCCTAGAGGAGTTCCTGTGTGTCTTTCTTCATTCTGATTCCTCAGGAGCATTTTAATATCATGAAAACTCAAAGATGAAAAAGACTTTAAAATTTTTACCCAGCATAAGATTTTCTTTTACCACATCCCTGAAAGGCTGCCATTTAACCCCTTCTTGAATATCCTAGCAGTAGGCAGTTATTTGCTCTATAATGAAATCTATTCAATTCTGGGGCCATTCTAATTGTTAGCAGGATCTCCTTCATATTAAATGTAGATTGACTCCCCTCCCTTAAATTTCACAATGAGTTTTAGCATGGTACTTTGGAGCTAAACAGAATGAGTTTCTACCTTAAAGTACTTTAACAAAAATTTAAATTAGATAGGAGGAATTAGTTCAAGAAATGGATTGTACAAGTTCACTATAGTTAATAACAATGTATTATATTTTCAAAAACTCTAAGAGATTAGATTTTACATGTTCCCATCACAAAAAATTAAGTATGTAAGATAATTTATGTTAATTAGTTCAACTGAATCATTCCACAATGTGTATATATTTCAAAATGTTATATTGTATGCAATAAATTTATACAATTTTTATTTGTCATTTTTTTAAAAAGTAATTTATATAAAACAATTATCACTTTCCATTGGTTTTAATGTGATGAAAGACTCAGCTAAGGAGTTAATTCAAACTCTTCATTATCTTCCCCTGACCCTACCCAGATTCTATGACATATCAAAACTTTTAGAGAGCAGCAAACATGTACTTGCTTGAAAAAAATCCTAACACCAAAAAGTTAATGAGGGAAACTATATTTTAGAAATATTCCCACTAATGAAAGAAGAAACAGTGATAGAAATAGAATATAACAATTTTTGCAACAGTCATTTATAAAAATCTAAGTAATGCTTATCAATAGTTGCTAGCATTAAAAAGAAAAGAGAGAGAACCAAAAATTAAGTGTCTCTTGGTGGGAGGAATCAACATTGCCAACGAAACATTCTTTCAGAAAAAAAAACAAAACAAACAAACAAAAAAAAATCAAAGTCGGACCAACCTTCAAGATCTAACTACTAATTTATAGGAAATACAAAGTCCAGAGAAGGAAAAAAAAACTACACCACAAGAATTCAATCCATAAAATTCAGACTCTTGGAAAACTCTACAGGACAAATGATTAATAAATAACATGGGTCAAAACAGAGAGAAAGAACAAACCTATAGATGCAAATGGAATTAAAAGCCATATTAACCAATTACAATGTATGGATTTATGTAGATCCTGCTTTAAAGAAATTATAAAAAATTTGTGAGACAACTGATAAAATTTGAGCACTAACTGGATATTTAGTGATACTAAGAAATTATTGTTATTTTTAGGTGTGATCATAGTGTTATATCTTTTTTTAAGTTTTTGTCTTTTAAAGATATGTAGAAAAATACTTATAGATGAAATGATATGATATCTGAAATTCTGGGATTTCCTTCAAAATGATCTACACAGGAGGATAATAGATGAAACAAGATTGCCCATAAATTAATCATTGTTGCAGCTAGGAGACAAGTACGTGGGAGATCATTATAATAATCTTGGTGTTTTTTAATATCTGTTTCAAATTCTTCATTTGCTTCAAATTTTTCATAACACAAAAAAAGACACTTTCCTCCATTGTATACCACCCATTCCCCTCTCATAAGTCTTTTTTTCTCCAGCAGAATGACATTCAATTATTTAAGCCATTTCTCCTGTGACATGGATCCCAGATTCTTTGCCATCCTAGTTATCCTACTCTGGGAAAATCAAGTCCCCCTTCAACATATTTGCTCAAATGTGATCTGAACACTACAGAAGAACTATTATCTCCCTTAATCAAAATACTATCATTCTATTAAAAATTTAGATTGTATTAGCTGACTTGTCATCCATGTCATATTGGGCTTACAGTCAACTAAAATCATCGAGTTTTATTCACATAAAATATAGTATATTCAGGTTCTCCATTTGTACAATTGATTTTAATCTCTACTAAATTCCATCTTTAGTTTCAGCCCATCTTTCTAGACTATGGAAAAAATAATGATTGTATGAGTATCAATAAAGAATAGGGGCTATTTATTGTTTTCTGAGTGATGATTTGGTCTCCATGAGTTAGAAAAAAGTAATTTTCTCGAAGTCATACAAGTTAGCAAGCAGCAGACCTGATTCAAGCCTTCAATCTTTGCAACTCCTAAACCCACACGTTTATCCTCTCTGCTCTAAGATGCCATCTACAATATTAGCTATTCTCCCTAAAGTCATCTGCACAGTTTAGAAGGATGCTTTCTTCTAAATCTTTGATAAAAATTGTTTATCTGGACATGACTAAGATCAGCGCATGGGGTATTGATAGACAACATCACCTGGTACTGACTTAATATTCAAGATACTTTGTTTAGGATTAATTGACCAATTATAAATCGTGTTTAACTTTACTTTCACTCAGCCCACACACCCCAATCTATTGTAAGTAAATAACATGCTGAAGATTGCCAAATATTTGCTAAAAAACAAAAGACAGCGTCCTATCTGCCAAACTAGTAAGGTGACAAAAAAATCAAATGAGGTTATTATAACATGATTTATTACTAGAAGAAACCATCTGGTTCTGGATAATAATTATGTTCTTTTCTTAATGTGCATAAGACATTTATTTAGCAATCTATTCTAGAATCTTGCCAGGCAAACACGCCTAGATTATAGATCTGTATAGTCTGCAATCCATTTTTTTCTTTATTTTAAATCACCACATGTGCTTATCTCCTGGCCCATAAAGTTCCAAAGATTACTGAAATGGTTCTAAAATCACATTTTCAGATTATTTCAATATGCTAAGATGTAATTTTCCTGGGCCTGGAAGACTTGCCCCCACTGAAAGTCTGCAGCCTGGTTGATGTAAAATTGCATGTGATATTTATTCACAAGTTATAATTATTGTAAATGTAGTTTATGATAAAGGTGCACAGTTGTGTGGGACTTTAGAAATAACCAAAAGGAGTCAATAAGGAGTGGGGTGCAAAGGAAGGACTTCATAGGGGGTATGACTGAGAAAACTTCATAGGGGGTGTGATTGAGAAAAAGTGTTGAAAAATGTACAGAAGGGGCAGAGCTTAAGATGGCCACTGACAGGTGGAGGCAAGTGTTCATAAAGACTCTCTGAGTGAGTAGGCAGGTGCTGGTGGGAGCATGAAAGTCTGTCTGAGAAGATACCCGGGTGTATGCACCTGGGTCTCCCCTCTGAGGGATACTGCAAGCACCCATCACCCTGAGATTGGAGTGTGGCTGGCAAGATCATGTGCAGGATCACCTGCTGCTTGTGGGAACACACCTGAGAGAAGCCCGCTAAATCCAGCTGACTCCATCACCTGGCACCTGGCCCACACCTTGACATGTCATAACGGATCACCCGGAGGCCCAGATCTGATCAGTGGAGAGAGAGGATCAGGAAAGCTGTAGAGGAGTCCATGCCCGGTGAGGAGCCACCCACTGCAGTCTTTGACCCAGGACCAGGCAGAGATTTGCATTGCTCCACCCAGCTCTGCACAGCCTAAACTCGATTCCTAAGGTATTCTCATCAAAACCGGAGAGACAAAAGCCCCTCTCCCAGGCTGAATCAGACATAGACATCTCAGATCTGTGTGGTAGACCTGACAGACAAAAGGCAAGTGAACCCAGATCTGATTCACCCCCCTCCCAAAGTAGGCTGCAGCAACTGACCAAAGCTATGAGTAACACTATATGCCTGTGATGAGAGCAGAGGGGAAGGGCTAAAGGGACTTTGGACATACAGGAAGGACCTCAGAACCAGTCTGATTCCTTGTTTTTATTTTTATTTTTTTGACTGTTTGTTTTGCTCACTTTTGTTTGCTTTTTGTTTTAGGGTTTTTGGGGTTTTTTTTCTCTTTCATTCTGGTTTTCATAATGTTTTCATACTTGCTTTGCTTTTGTTATTTTACTGATTTTTTTTCTTTTCTTTCTTCTTTCTATTCTTTAGACTCCCTGTTTGTATAGGAGAAGAGTACAATAGGCAGGATTTTGTTGGACTGTGTGTTTGTGTGATTACCAGCATGCTCTAGGGGTTTTTGTGTTTTTTTGTTTTTGTCTCTTTTCTGTCTTTGTATCTCTTTTCATTTGTTAGCTGGTATGTCTATCTGTTGTCCACCTTACTCTTCTCTCACTCCACTTTCCTCTTGACCCTTCCCCTTCTTTCTTCCATTATTTTCCTTTTTCTTACCTGATTTTGTTCCAGGAAGCAAACCTAAACCTTCACTGATTGGGTAGATTGTAAGGCAGTGGGAAGTGGGTTCCAGGATGCCCATACACCTGTCAGTGGATACTGGGATCCACAGATAGATTTTGATCATGACTTCCCCCCTCAACTAAATCTCAAAACTGCAAAAAGTATAGTACTCAACCCACAGTCCAGCTTCAGAAGTGAACAAAGCCAGAGGATGCACATAAGGAAGAATAGGAGCCTGAGCAAAAAGAAGTAAAAGCAACCCTGCCATCCCTGAAAAACAGAATTAAAGAAGAAAGGAAAAACAGTGGGGGGGGGGGTCTACACAAATGAGGAAAAACCAAAAGAAGAATATGGGTCTCTCACAGAACCATGAAAGGTCAGACACTGAGAAAACAGATTTTGAAGGCAAACAATGAAGAGGCCCAGAATGACTGGTCTCAAACTACAAACCCAGATATCAAGACATTAATAGAGAGAATATGCGGAGGGACAGTCCCTGCGAGGTGTGGTGGCATCGGCGATTATTCTGGAGAAATAAAGAGAAAGAAAGAGACTGGACTCCTGTCTAGTGCAGAAGCCATTTAATGGGACAAACTGTAAGTCTTTTATCCCAAATTTTCACAGGTTAAATCACAAGACTTTCATGTGACCATGAAGCCAGGTGGATGAGGGCATCCCCCACCCACCAGGTGTTTCCTCAAGCATGAGGAAGGATAATCCCAATTAAATCACAAGACTATTACATGAACACAAATCCAGATGGATGAGGGGCATCCCCCACCCACCAGGCGTTTTCCCAAGCATGAGGAAGGACAATCCCAAAATTATCTCACTGTTCCTTATGCTTGGTTAATGTTCCTCAAAAGCAATACAACAATTCTAAAATCATAATATTCCAATAATCAATAACTTCTAAAGTTTATGCATACACAACACCTAATGACCAACTTAAATCCTAATACCTTTCTATTCTGTGCTAATTCTACCTACACTATAGAAACTCTTAATTATAGCTCAAACCAGTTCCTAAAGAATGTGGCCCAGTCCAAAGATCACACTGGGCCATTTCTAGGAACAATTGATTACAATCACTTAAAAATGGCTATTCTAAAATCCTATATATCTATCTTAATTTTTATAAAAGTTTGTAATTCCTAATCCTAATATATAAAACTGATCATCAGCAATAAAGCTTTTAAAAAATAAAACCCAAATATAACCTGTAAATTGTGCTAAGGTCAAAACCAAGTAGTAGAAAATGGGAACAATGAAATTTCTAAAGTTAGCTATATTCTTATTAAACCTCAAAATATCATGTTTGATCATGCTTGAACTAACATAATTCACTGACGTGGCATAAGTTATTCTACAATACTTTCTATGAATAAAATAAATTCAATTTCTATAATAAGTAAAAAACCCTATACTAACTGTAGCTAAA
>CAUYQG010256121.1:0-16311 GCA_963574415.1 Tarsius wallacei
TGAGGTCTCGCCAAGTTGCCCAGGCGGGTCTCGAACCCACGGGCTCAGTCGCAGGATTACAGGCTGAGCCACCGAGCCCAGCCCAGAGTTTATTCTTTAAAGTGTAGGGGTATGTGACTTAACCCTTGCCTGGCATGGCCCTAGGTCCTGTTTATGATTTGGTATCTTATTGCCACAGAAAGTCCATCAGTCTTTCTGTATTTTGACATTTATGCTGGTTAGTTGTGTCTAAATCACAAAGGGGTGGGAGTATAACAAGGCATGTCTAACCTTCCCATCATGACCAGGGATTCATTTTTTAAGGTTTCTTTGGGGTCCCCTTGGCTAAGAGGGAGGTGTGCTGGGGGTCTCAGGATTTTACTTTTAGTTGACAGTGGTTGGCCCTGATCCAGACTATTTCCATCCTTTCTAGGTTTACTAAGATTCAAAACACGAAGCTGACCATGAAGCGAGATGGCATTGGGTCAGTGCGGTACCAGGTCTTGGAGGTGTCTCGGCAACCACTCTTCACCAACATCACAGTGGACATTGGGCGGCCCCCATCATGGCCCCCTCGAGGCTGACACTAATGGACAAAGGCTCTCTGTGCCGAGGATTGCCTGCCAGAGGACTGACCTACAGCCTGGCTGGCAGCTGCTCTGTGGGGGATCCCCAGGACTGAGACTTTGGGCTTTGTTTTCTGAGGGTCTTCAATAGGCCCCCAGCTACACCTGAAAGTTTCAGAACCCACTTTGGGGGACTTCCTGCCTGGGCAGGACCCTCAAGTGTGGCCCTCATTCCTGCCCCACTCCCCCCAGGCCAGACCCGATCACTGGCAGGGTCGGGCCAGCCCCTGCACTGCCTCGCGGAGTGGCCTGGGCTAGGTCACTCCACCTCTCTGTGCCTCAGTTTCCCCCCCTTGAGTCCCCTAGGGCCTGGAAGGGTGGGAGGTATGACTAGGGGGCAGTGTCTCTTCCAGGGGGATTTCTCAGATCTGGGGAACCCCCTTGTTCCCAGGGGAGGGGAAACCTTTTTCATTCAACATTGTAGGGGGCAAGCTTTGGTGCGCCCCCTTCTGAGGAGCAGCCCCAGGAGGGGACCAGAAGGGGTGCTGTGTCCTGCCTGGGATCTTGGAGTTGGCCTTTGCATGGGGGAGCAGGTGAGGCTTGGATCAGTCAGTCTGGTTCCCGCCTCCCTGTCTCAGAGAGGAAGCAGAAGCCCCAGGGCCGGCTCATGTTTGTACATTGCACAGAAACTTGTGTGGGTGCTTTAGTAAAAAACGTGAATGGAGCAGCCCCCCTGTCTGCTTGGGGATGGGGATCTGGGTCCTTGAACCTAATTACCCTGAGTGTGTTGTAGTGGAGGAACACCTGGCCCAATATGTAAACCTGGCTCTCGAAGCGCCGCCACTCCCTAGACTTCCACAGGCCCTGGGGGAAAAGTTCACCCTGCCGCTGCCTTCAGGCCAGTCGAGGCAAGAGGTAATAAACCTAGTGGGCATAGATTTCTCAGTTCTTATGCTTCCCCGAGGCCCAAAGGTGCCCAGGGACAAGCCCCAGGTGCTTGGGTCAGAGCTCTGGCTGGTTCCCGCTCCCAAGCACTGCCCGCCCCCGCGGCGAGTCCGGACTCCCAGCCCGCGCCGGGGACCTCCTGGGGGCGGGGCCTAGGGTCGCGGCGCGGTTTCCCGGGTGACGGCCGCGCGGAAGAGGTGGGGCTAGAGCCCTGGTTCCCAAGCCCGGCTCCTGGGGCCGTGGCCTGGATCCGCGGCCTCCGAGTCTGAGAAGCGAGGCAGAAAAGAGCAGGAGGGACTGGCGGCTCCGGATGGGTCGTTCCTGCCGTGAGGACCGGCGGCACGACGTGGGTGGGGCGCGGGGGCGTGGCCCGGCGACCGGCGGTCTGGCCGTAGGTCCAGCGTTCCGACCGGCTGCCGCATAGGTCCGAGCGGGGGACGGCGGCGCGGGCGGGCCATGCCCCGGGACGCCCCGTCGCTGTGGGAGCTGGTGGAGGAGCACGTTCCGCTCCAGGAGCGGCCCGAAGTGAAGAGGTTCCTGGGGGAGGCGGCGGTGGACCTGAGCCTGGAGCTGCGGGCGGAGGTGGGGAGTGGGAAAGTGGGCCACGTCCCAGGCTCCTGCCCCGCGTCCCGAGTGATTTCCCACCTCCTCCGGGTCCTGGCCCTGCCCGGTAACTCCCGAGATCTCGAGTCTCACTGTCCGACCTCGTCGACTCCGCCCCACCCCTCTCCCCCCAGCCCGCCCCCGACTCCCGTCACCTCCCTCCACAGTCGCAATGTGCCCCAGCTCTCCTTGCAGGTGGCCATGTTACAGACGCTACTCCGAGAGGCTGGATCCTCCCAAGCCCCCAGCTCACGCCCCACCTCTGACCCCTCCTCTCTTCTGGCACCGCCTCCCTTTCTACGGGACCTCGTGCGCCAGGAACTCCAGCAGCTGCTCAGGGGTCTCCGCCACAAGGCCATCTGCGAGGGCAGGTGGGAGCCTCATGCCTGGGCCCCTTCCCCAGCCATTAGGTGGGCTAGCCCTGCCCCTGACAACGAGCTAGGGTCACCTTCCCTGTGGTTTCCGGAAAGGAGGCTCTCGACTTCCTTCATGTGCACCTTCTGCAGGGACCAGGCCCAGGCTTGGGTCCAGTATAACCCCAAGGTCCTGCGCTTTGCCTTGGAGGAGCCCGGATGTGATTTGTCAGAACAGGAGAGATTCCAAATGAGAGCTGGTGAGCCCAGGTAAAGTGGTGGCAGGAGAGGAGGGATCTGCCTCTGCTTGGCAGAGGGCCCCAGTCAGGTGATGGATTCCACCTGGCTTCATGGAGGAGCTTCCAGTCAGGCTGGACACTTTTACAGCTATTAATACTTGTGATAGAGATCAGCACCTGAGGGCTCCAGAAACCCAGAGGAGACATCTACACAGGTAAGGCTTCTTGAAGAAAGTGACTGATTTGATCTGGGTATTGTATGAGGAGCAGTTTCCTAGCAGATGAAAGAGAGACGAGCTTTGCAGGAAAAGGGAGGCAAGGAGGCCATGTCCTGCAGGCAGTTGTTCCTCATGCTTGGAGAACAGGAGCAAGGACCAGACTAGAAAGACAGGGAGGGCAGCAAATGGTATTTACAGCTGGGACTGAATGACATAAATGTGAGAAGTGGACTTATTCTAATCCTTGCACAGCCCTAAGAGGTGGGCTCCATTTTGCATGTGAAGAAACTAAAGCTCAGAGGATAAGCAATTTGCCCAAGGCTCCCAAACCACTTCTCTTTGCACTATATTATGTGCCTTCTTAAGAGAAGCCACACAATTGTCCAGAAGTGGTGTTTGTGTCCCGAAGGCCTGGGGTGAGCAACATGGGAGAGTGATGTTGACTTCATCTGTCAGCAGCAGTCACAGGGACCTCAGCGTCATCAAGGACCAACTGAACGTGTCCAACATTGACCAGGTTGCAAGACACCTGAGGTGAGGCCCAGAGGCACCTGAGTGTAGGTGGGGGTGTGGAGACAGGACAGGAGACAGGAATGGATCCTGGGGTGCTGGGACTGAGAAAGAGGAAAAGGAGAGCTTGTACCTGACAGGGAGACCACGTGTGTATGGCTGAGAGGTGGAAGGAGTGGTTGCTGCAGAGCTGGTGAGGTTGCTCCCAGGAAGTAGCTAAGTACGGATGCTAGCAGGGGCCATGTCCATAAGATATTTATCCTGACATGGAGGGTAGCCACAGAGCGGTTTTAAGCAGGGAAAGGATATGATGTGGGGGAAGATGGAGGCAGGAAGGGTCACAGGCCCAGTACAATAATACCGAAGAGAAGATGGTACCTGCTGGGGTGGGAGAGGAGCAAGGAGACTGGCAAGGGCCAGAAGTCCTATGCTGGGGCAGCCCCCAGGCAGCAGAGGGCAATGTGGGCTGAGAAAGGAGGGGCTGAAGGGGACTGGGCCTCCTGGTGAGGTTGGAGGTTAGGGCCACATGGCAGGCTCTGCTGAGACTTGGTTCTGCGGCCCTGGTTCTGGCTGCCGTGCTCCCTCATGTCCCAGGGGCCTCCTGGAGGAGGAGTGTCGCAGCTTGGAGAGGGAGATCACCATCCTGCAGGTGAGCTGCAGCCCTGGGCCTTCCCCCAGAACCTCACTGCTGGGCGCAGACACACACACTTTTCACCTGGGTGTATGAGACCCATGTACATGTGTGTCTGCGTACATATGTGCAGGTACAGATATGTGTGAATCCCGTGTCTTCCCATGTGTGCACACTGTGTGTGTGAAATACTAAAACTGCAGATTCCAGGATCCCGGTTGAGCCCTTGGGTCCAGGCTCAGCAGTTTTAGATTAACCAGCTGGATTGGCCCCAGGTCTTTTGCCTCCTTCCTTTACCCAAGTCTGGGTGCAGGCCCAGCCACTATCTCGCTAAACTCAGCTTTTCAGCAGGGTTGATGTTCCCTTGGGTGGCTGCCCTCATGGTGGTTGGGTTGAGGGAGCTGCATGGGCTTGATCCTGGGACCTGAGGGGTCCTGGCCTCGGTATCCTGCCCTGCCTTAAGGCTGAGCACTGACCCAGCTCTCCTGCAGCGCTGCCTGGCGAAGAAATATATGCAGCCTTGCCACCCCTCCGAGGCAACCCTGGAGCCCACCCTGGCAGGTGAGGACCCTTAGCAAGCCCGAGAGCCCCAGCCCTGCACTTGTGCATGCCCTAGAAGAGTTGGGCACTGAATCTCAGTTGTATTTCTCCTTCAGAGCTGAAGGAACAGAAGAAGGCCATGGAGCAGGAGCTGCAGGCATCTCTGGGGCCTTCCTGTGTGTCTCCCAAGCACAGGTAACCAAAGCAGGAAGACACCGGGTAGGGTCGGCTAAAGGGTCAGGTCATCATTCTCACAGTGACTCCTTCCTATCCAGGCAGCTGCCCTTGGGATCCTCCACTCAGGGCCTCAGACCCTTTCCCTGCCTCCATGGGGCTGCTGGCATTTGGGCCACGCCTCTCCAATGCCACCCACCTGCACCTCCTTTGGGGCGCTGCCCCCGACCTCAAGGCCAGGCCACCACCCGTCGCTGGGGACGGCAGCTTCAACGCAGCCCCAGGGAAGGGCTATCTTCCACATCAATGTCCAGTGCGGCTCCCTGGGCCGGAACCTAAAGGGCTGGTCACAAAGCGGGTTTCTGCTTCTGCCAGAACCGGCCACATCTGCTGCCGCCTCTCACCTGCCATGGCCCAGCCGACTTCAGATCTGGTCTTGGTGAGCTCTCACTAGGACCCCAAGGCAGTTCGCCTGTCCAGTCCTTGTCTCACCCCCTTGCCAGGTCCCTGGTATCTGCAGCTGAGTGGCCAGGCATCTGTCCCGATCGTCAGAGCCTTTGGCCTTTCTCCTCTCAGGCCTCCACAAAAGCCTAGCAGACAGAGGTCCCATTCCAGCCCTGACTCTTGTCCCTTGGGGGACTCAGACAAAGCACAGCAGCAGCTCAGAGACAGGAATAGAAATTTCATTAAAATCTATGGACTTTAAAATCCTAGTGGTGCACGGATGGCAGGGGTGGGTGGCGCACCGTTATTGCTACAGAGGATTAGAGGCGGCTTGGCCGGGACTGTCACTGCACAGAGAATGGACAAACAGACACTGCGGGACTTGAGAGAAGGAACTCTGGCTCCAGAGAGGGGTTGGGGACACGTGGGCTGGGGCCATTTGGCACGTGAACAAGGGCAGCACGTTTGGAAAGACTGGACCTTTAGCCTGGTGGAGGGAGGGCAGGGGGGTTGTCGTGCAGGGTCCCCCTTTCCCAGGGTTCTGGGCTCAAACCTCCTGTGGAGCGGCTTCCACCCCTGTCCCCCAGAAACGAGTGCTTTGGGCAGGCTGTTGGGTCACGGGCCTCTGCTGGCTGGGCCTGACAGCCAGGGCTGGAAAGAGGGGCAGAGACCCCAGAGTAACGAGTGAGGTGCAAACAGGCCTGGAAGACAGATTGGTCCCGACACTGGGGGTGAGGGCATGGCAACCACAGATAATACAATTCTTATAAAAATAATTACACAGATAAACAGGGCTGGGCAGTACAGCCTGACAAGTAACACTGCACAGCCCCCTAGCCCCTCACCCTGCCCCCAGGTAGGTAGATCCAGATTTGCCTGGGCAGAGGCTAGGGTCTGCTCTGAGGGTAGGAACACTGGTCACAGGGCTGGAGGCCCAAGGAGGGAAACGGCTGGGGGCCCACCCAGAACCAGCAGCTCAGGGCAGAGTGTGAGGGCATCAGAGGCCGTGTAAAGTCACACAAGCCACTGGGGACCTGGCCTGAGACCCCTCCAAAGTGCTTTGAGCCCCCTAGCAACCCTCCCCTTTCACCCCCACTCCCAGCTGCCATCTTGACATCCAAAGGACGTGTAAACACTGGGGACACGAGCACGAATGACCGCACTAGCAGTAGTGGCCAAGGTGACAGCAGCCGTCCTGGCCAGGGCATGGCAGGGGGCAGGCGGTGACACCTGTCCACTGTCTCCTCAGTCTCTGTGGTGGGAGCACGGGGTGGGGATGGGGCCACTCCCCTGGCAGCTGTGCTCATATCCGGGAGTCCTGGAGACGGCTGGAGCCGTTACTGCCCACGATGGGGATCTGGGCCTTGTCCGGGTGCAGTGGCTGGACCTCAAACCCATCTTCAGGAGAAGGGGCTATGGTGGGGGCATAGCGCCCAGTCCGGTGCTCCAGGAGGGCAGGGCCCCAGTCTCTGCTTGGCTTTGTGGCATTTTTCAAACGCTGCACAAGAGGTAGGCGTATGGGGGCAGGGTGCATCAGAAGGGAGCCCTTGAGGCCCATCCATCACCCCTTCCCATTTCACCTGCTGCCCAGCCCGTCCCCAGCCCTCACCTGGAGGAGGGTGTCCCCTTCTGTGCGGCAGAGCTGGAACAGGGCGTAGAATGGAATGCAGAGGACGGAGGACAGAGCCATGAGGAAGCCAATGGCCACAGCCCAGCCTGGGTACTGGTAATGGTTGTAGGTGATGGGTTGGTACTGGATCACCGTGAAGACCAGAATAAACTGCAAGGGGTGGAGTGGGAGTGGGTGTGAGGCCCGCCCAGAGCCTCTCCCAGACCCTGGGTATCTCTCCTTTCAGCACCCCTCCCTCTCCTGTTTCCCAAACCACAAAGGTATGGGCAGGGCAGAGACAACTGCCAACATCTGGGCAATAGAAGTGAGCAGAACCAAGGGCCCAGGCCATGGTGAGCAGGAAGGCACCACGGAAGGGGAGAGGTCTGCCTTCACAACAGTCCTGAACTGGCCAGAGAACAGGCAAGCTGCTGCTGCCTTTGGAAGTCAGTTCTGTTCAAAGACTGGCGATCTTGTTGCCGACTGAAGTAAGGCCAAATCACTAGCCCTTCGGCCTTCACCTTGCAGCAGGACCTCAGCGTGTTTTGCTGGCCACATCACCCTGCCTCAACGTTTCCATTCCACCCAGCATCACATACCCTCTCTTCATCTATCCTAGGGATCATCCTCTGTACCTTCCTCTGTCAAACCCTACACCAATGCCCCCTCCTTCAAGAAGCCACCCCAGATTTCCCGTGTCCTTCTAAAAGGCCTCTCATGGGCATCTTCCATCTGCTTCCCTTAGAGTTACTTTGTCTAATGTTTCCCATAGCCCTGGGAGCTCCTGGGATTGCATCAGCTCTGGGTCTCCAGTGCGCAGGACAGCGCTCAGTACAGTCTCATGTGTTCCCTTGATTTATGCAGAGAGGCAGTTGGGGGAGAGATGGGGAGAGGGTAGGGTGAAGCCCTGCCTGTTTGTGGCTGTAGAGACAGTGACATTCAGCCTGGGGAGACTCCGAAGGCTAGAAATATGTCAGGCCACACTTGCTCTAGGGAGCCTCTATGGAAAGAGATGAGTGTGGTGGGAAATAAAGCTTGTGCCGGCCAGCAACACAAGGGGAAGGGCCACCCAGAGGGCAGCTTGCCAGAAGAGCTCAGCATCCTCCTCCTGGACCTTCAGCAGCTCCTGGAGCTCAGGCTCCTCTGGCATTTCTTGTAACCAAATTCTAGAATGCAAAACCTGCATCATATCAGGGGATGCCCTCTTGGGCCACTGCACACAGTGGGAGCTTATAACAAGTTTCCGGAATGGAACTGATCCCCATCTATGTGTGGACAGATCCCTTATTTGAGCTGACAGAAGGGTGGAGTTTGTCAAAAAGAGCTTCTCAGAAACATAAAGGAAAGTTGCCAAGGAAGACATGACAGCCTAGAAACATGTGTCTACAGAGCCTAGAGTCCTCCCCTTAAGGAGACCCCAGCCTGGCTTCCTGGGCTCAGAGAGGGCACTGCCCACTTCGCCTTGACCTCGTGGAGACACCAGATCCAGGCTGAGGTGGCCCCTGCAGGTCCTTGTGCCTGTCTCGTTGCTGCCTTCTGCTCTTGGCAGGTGCCCAGGTCTCTCCCCTGGACGGTGGTCTGATCTGAGTGCCAGAAGCACCCTCCCTCTTCCGCACCCCCAGCTGTGGAAGCTGACCTCACCTTGGGCCACAGCCCCCAAGGACACGGCGCTAGTGGTTGTGCCCACCCTCCCCAGCCTCCCACCACTGACAGGAGACTTCCACTCCTCCTGTTTCAAAGCTGGGCCAGTGGCCAGAACTGGTGTCTGTGCCAGGCTTGGGAATGTCCCACATCCCATGTGGTGGAGGCCTTGGCTCCCCACGGGCCTTTTATTCAGAAACACGAGCCACAATGCAAGTCTGGTGCTGGGACCCCTGTGGCACTGAGGAATTGAACATGACAGGAGTATGACTCTGGACGTTGCCCTTGCCACGGGGTCAGCCCTCACACTGCCACTCAGAGGTGGCCCTGCCTCTTCTCTATGGAGTGACCCATTCTCTCCCGGCTTCCCACCCTGAGTAGAAAGGAGCCAGCTCATATGGTTTTAGCCCAGGGACTGTTCCTCTCTGCTGCAGGAGTGCTTCTAGTGTAGCTTTGGGCACACATGCAGCCTCTGAATTGTACTACCCAATCTGAATTGTGGCTCTGCCTCTTATTAGTGACTTATCACTGTGTCTCGGTTTCCTCATCTGTAAAGTGGGAATAACAATTACTCCTTGAAGAGTTGTATTAAAGTTACATATGAAAAGGGTGCGGAAGTGCCTGGTTTCTTGCCATGGTGTAGTCCTTAGTTCAGCTCCCTGATGGGAGTTTCCCAGCTGTTGAATATTCATGAAACCAGGAACTCCCCCTCCCAAGCCAGCCCACTTCACTGCCAGGCGGGCTTGCCCCCAATTCCCCTAATGCAGAGTTGGCATCTGACTCCTACGGCTTGCATCTTACAGGTCCCGGGGCTGCTTGTGGAACACCCACACATTCCCACCACATACACAGCCAAGCCCCTCGGGCACCTCCTCTATGAAAGATGGGAGATGAGATCAGCGAGGCAGACAGAGGCTGACACTGATATCACTATTGACTCCTGAGGGCCCTCAGGGGATGCCAGGTGGGAGCACCAGGAGGGGGAACTGACTCACTCGAGCTGCTGCCAGCCGCTCTCCCCTTCCAAGCCTGGGCAATGTCTTCAGTCAAATACAGGCTCAGCACTCCTTTCCCAGCCCCAGGCCAGGGCCTGGGTGGCGCTGGGTCTCCACACACCTATCTGACTCTATCTGACCTCCCTCGGCCTCCCAGTGGCCCGAGCTGTGGGTGTGGTGCTCTGGCCAGATGGACAGGCTCCAGCTCTCCCTCTACTGGTTTCCAAGACAAGGGCACTTGGCCAAGGGGCTTCAGGGGAAGGGAGGGATTGGCCAAGAAACTCACAAAAATGATAGCAGGAGAGACAAAGCGCCAGCAGATCTGAAAGAAGAGGGGTGGTGGGAACCCCAGCATCATCTGGATGTCCTGGAAGTAGCTCCGGTGCCCTGGAGAAAGGGGAAGTCAGTAGGCCTGCAGGACAGAGTGGGCAGGCCAGGGGCGGAGATGCCCCAGAAGCTCGGGCACTTACCGTAGATGTACATGATGGAAACACACATGATGCAGGAGATGACCACCAAGGAGAAGCTGGCCGCGTAGTTGTCCATCAGCAGCAGCCAATAGATGCCTGCCTGTGGGCCAGCAGGTGGCTGAGCTGGGGCACCTGTGGCCTGGGCTCCCCCGCTGTTCCCCACATACCCCAGCAACTCCAGCCCGGCCTTGCCCTTGCCCGGTTCTTACCTGGCTGGTGAGAGGGATGCCCAGCAAAAAGCCAGCTACCGCCACGGCCAAGGTCACGTAGGTCTTTTTCTGCAGGATCCACTCGTTCCCAACCTCATCCACAATGGCCGTGACCAGTGTCTCCAGGAGGCAGAACTACAGGATACGGCCATCAGAGCAGGGGCCTGACATTTGTCCCCATCCCAAGCCTCTGGTCCATGTCCCGCACCTCGTACCTGAGTGCCCAGCCCCAGTAAGATGAGCATGAAGAAGAAGAGCAGGGACCACAGCGGGGAGATGGGAAGAAGCGTGAGGGCCTCAGGGTAAGCCACAAAGGCCAGGCCAGGGCCGTGGTCAGCTACACGGGACACGTCCACACCCAGGTGATTGGCCATGAAGCCGAGGATGGAGAAGATGACGAAGCCAGCATAGACGCTGGTGGCACAGTTGGTGATGCTGATGATGACACTGTCCCTGATGGGGAAGAAAACAGAGACAGAGTTCAGGAGACCCAGCTTGCTTCCCTCTCCCCAGTTCGGGCCTAGAAAAGGCGCAGGAAAAAGTTCCAGAAACAAAGGCAGCCCCGAACTCCTTTTCTGGTCTGCTCGGGCTTTTTAAGTGAGCCTGAGGCTTGTGAGTCCTCACAGACTCCTGGGACATCATTGACCCCATCCCTCTTATCTCTTCTCCCAAAGCTCCTCTCCCCATTCTCCAGTGACTCGATCCAGACCCAGCGTTCCCAGGTCTGCAGGGGCATGAGCGGAGGGGCCCCTGGTGGGCCCAGGGGCTGCACTGGGGCCGTTGTCAGGCTGCAGAGAAGGCAGGGAACAGGGCAGCCTCAGGGCGCGGGGGCAGCTCACCGGTAACAGTTGTTGTGGAACTTGTTGTAGGAAGCCATGGTGATGAGCCCTCCCCACGCACAGCCCAACGAGTAGAAGATCTGGGAGGCGGCATCCCCCCACACCTGCAGGGAGGGATGGGGTGGTAGGCAGGCAGGTACCTCCCTGGCCCCTCCCCGTCCCCTTTCAGGCTCCCCTCCACATCCCACCTTGGCCTCCAGGATCTTGTCCCACTGTGGGGTCACGTAGTACATGATGCCCGTGAAGGCTCCTTCCAGGGTCACTCCGCGGACAAACAGGATGGTCAGCACCACATAGGGGAATGTGGCTGTGAAGTATACCACCTGCGCACAAAATGGGCTCCATGGACTCCTCTGGGTGCTTTCCCACCCAGGGTGCCCCCTCTCCAGCCACCTAATTACTGCTGGCCCACTGGTCCCTCTTGCCCTCCCATGTCCCTTTGGCACCCTCCTCAGCCTCTCCTACACACACACACACACACACACACACACACACACACACACACACACACACCAGGTAGGGGGCAGGGTCTTTCTGGGAGGGCACAGACCCTGCTGGGGGAGGGGTACTTGCTTTCCCTGAAGACTTGACCCCTCGGATGAGGCAGAGGAAGACGACCACCCAGGAGACACCAAGGCAGCCGAGGAGAGGCAGCCGCACCTCCCCAAAGTTCCCGATGTCGTCAGACAGCTTCAGCACGTACAGCCTGGGGAAGGGGAGACTCTGCCATTGAGGGCCAGCCCCAGCTGTCTGGCAACACATTCCCAAGGCTCAGGACCCAACCTGACCGTGCCCTCCCTTGTCATGAAGTCCCCGCAGCCAGCTGATGTGAGAGGCGAGCCACTGCAGGGTCCCAGCCCCAGCTGGCCCAGCCCTCTGCCTGCTGCAGCCCCGGGGGAACCTGACACAAGTTCACTGCTCTGCAGCCTCTCCCAGGACCCTCAAGGGCTTCTGGAGGCCCCACCCTGGCCTGGGCAGTCTCCTCAGTCCCTTGTCTCTGGTCAGGCGTACCCCAGGCCCTTACTTGTATATTTCTCCAGTCAGGAATACCCTTTCCTCATCCTATCGGGTGTCACCTCCTCCAAGAAGCCTTCTGGGAGCATTTTCCCCACATTAATCTGCTCGGTCTCCAACAAACCAAGAGAGCAGTAGATTGTTGAATGAAGACTTTGGGTGGCTCCCTCGGGTGCCCTACACCATGCCAGCTGTGTTCTTTCCATCAACTGAACACTTATGCACCAGGCCCTGTGCTGGGTGCTGGGCGTATAGAACTGCAGGAGGCATCTTCTCACTCTTGGGGACAAGGGTGGTAAAGAGCAGACGAACTGCTCTGGGTGGGAAGGACTAGGGCAGGGATGAGTACAGGGAGCTGCAGGCACCGTCAGGGGGTGTGTCACAGTCCCAAGGGGACAGGCGCAGGTGGAAGGCTTCCCAGAAGAGGTGAGGCTGGAGCTGTGGTTTGAGAAATGGGGAAGAGGTGGGGGAGGAGGAGTGCAAGAGTGTGCCAGGTTGAGGGAACCGCAGGCAGCAGGGCAGGGGTCAGGAGACAGCATGGCCCAGCCTGGGCAAGTCAGGTAGCTCAGTAAGGCTGGAACAGAAGGGGAGGGCAAGAGAGAAGGCAGAGCATAAGAAGCTGTCGGGTCAAGCTGAGATGTCTGAACTTTATCCTGCGGGCCATGAGAAGGCTCTGAAGGGCTTCTGTGAGAGCATGCTGAGTCTCTCCTTGGCTCAAAGCTTTGCGATGGCTCCCATCCCTCACTGCAGAAAAGCTGAAAACCGTACAGTGGTGACGAAGTCCTACACAACCCACTGTCCCCCTCCCCTGCCATTTCCTCCTACTCGCCTCCTTGGTTACTGCTCCAGCAGCACCGGTCTCCTTGTTGTCCCTTAAACGTGCCAGACACGCCCCACTCCAGGACCTTTGCACATGCTGTTCCCTCTGATTATAATGCTTTTTCCCCAGACACTCACATGCACACGTGAGCGTGCGACCCGTGCGGTCAAGTAGGGCCCTGAGCTTGGAAGGGCCTTGGGCTTAGCCTAATGCTCTACCGTTACCATCTTGAAATTCTTAATACATTTGAATGGGGCCCCCATATTTTCACCTTGCACCGGGCCCCACAAGCTAGGCTTGTCCACACAGCTCCCTTCTTTCTCACTTCCTCAGGTGTCCTCTTCTCAAAATGGCAGCCCCCGCCCCAGCCAGGTCCCCCTCCCCACCTGGGCTATGTCTCCCTCCACAGCACATATATCCTTCTATCAGACTATGTTTCACCTATTTCTTCTGTTTGTCATCTGTATCACCCAGTGCCTGGCACAGAGAGGCGCTCAGTAAGTATTTGTTGAATGAATGAATGAACGAATGAATGAATGAATATTGTGGTAAATGGATTGGGGTGATAGGGGGAGACTCTCAGGGAAGCCAGTTGTGCAGGCTAGAAATGATGCACAACAAGCTCTTGAGCCTCAGTTTCCTCATTGGTAAAATGGGGACAATAACACCAGCATGAAGATAATTTGTAGACAAATGGAGGTGAAATACAGACTCCCCTCCCATCTGTCCCTTCCTACAGCTAGGACCCTTCAGCATAGCTCCTATTTGTAGACTGTCCTCTGATATTCTTAGCTATTCTCACTTTTAATTTTTTTTTAAAACAAATTAGTTCTCAGACCTCATGGCAACATTTTTTAATCTATCCTGATGAGATGTTATCCGGGACCTTCACAGGACAATGTTGCCAGTCCCGGGATTTGGTGTGTGGGCTTGGGGGCCTCCTCTCAGTTGCCCTTCACAATATGGCCTGCAGATGGCGCTGTCCAACACCTCCCTCTCCTGCCCAACTCTCCAGAGGGAGATGGTTCACTCATCAGGATCAGTCAAAGCCAGGCCCAGGCTAGACCCTCCTCAGGGTCTTAGTTGATGGGGAAGCCAATAGACAAAGGGATGGATGAGAAGTTGAGGAGCTGTGGGAGCACTGAGGAGCGGTTCCTGGTTCCCTCCAGCAGTGCTTCCCAGCCTTTTTTCTGTCATGGCATACATAGAAAAAAATGTTTGTTGGCTCACTGAGGTGAACAGACAAGGCCACTCACAGCTAAAGGCCCTGGGCTGCCCACACCCTGCCCAACAGGGCACTCCGATTCAGGCACTCAGTGCTGGGAAACTCTGCCCTTCAGAATAGCCACGAGGTCCTTCTACAGTTACTAATCAGGGCTCCTTCACCTCAAGCTTCAGCATTCAAAGTAAATAAATCATTTCTTGTTTATTTGTTTTTTTATTTGGAGAAGCAGGGACTTGCTATATTGCTCAGGCTGGTCTCAAATTCCTGGCCTCGGGTGATCTTCCCTCCTCAGCTTCCCAAGGCACTGGGATCACAGGGGTGAGCCACCATGCCCAGCACATTTTTTTTCTAAAGGATTTTTAAAACTTTGTCTAATTATGCATGCTAAAGAGATCATGTGCTTTTTTTGAGTCAGGGTCTCACTCTGTCATCCAGGCTGGAATGCAGTGGTGTAATCACGGCTCACCACAGCCTCGAACTCCTGGGCTCAAGCTATCCTCCCACCTCGGCCTCCCGAGTAGTAGGGTCTATGGGTGTGTGCTGTTACACCCAGTTAATCTTTTTTTTTTCAGTCAGTCTTACTTTGTTGCCCAGGCTGAAGTGCAGTGGCACAATCACAGCTCACTGCAGCCTCGATTTCCTAGACTCAGGTGATCCTTTTGCCTCAGCCTCCTGAGTAGCTGGGACTACAGGTTTGCACCACCATGCCCAGCTAATTTTTTGATTTTTTTGTAGAGACAAGACCTCACTATGTTGCCTAGGCTGGTCTCAAATTCTTGGGTTCAATCAATCCTCCTGTCTCAGTCTCCCAAAGTGCTGGGATTACAGGTGTGAGCCACCATACCTAGACTTAAACTGGTAGTTTCATATTATTTTTATTGTAAGAATACAGCATTACGATACGAGGGATAGAGATTAGAAGGCTAATCTGGAAACCAAAAACTGAATTCTAGCTTTATTTTTATGGCACTATATTTAGTTTTTTGTCATTTTTGGAACATGTGCTTTTGAGACCAAACAATTAACCTAAGAACTTTTGGAACCCAATATACTTATAAGTGGGCTCTTGATATGTGACATCTCTGGAATCATTCTGCATTTTTTAAAAATGTCCCCATACATAGATATCTTATTTTCCCAGCCAGATGGTAAGTGGCTTGCGAACAGTACCTCTGAATCTATTTCTTTGCCTCTCCAGCAGCAGCTATGATTGTGCTTAGTGAGTTATGCTGCATTATCACATTTCATCTTTATAACCAGGTAGGTATTATGACCACCTCGATTTAACAAATGAACAGCTAAGACTTAGTGAGGTTTGGTGACCTCCCAAAGGCCACATAGCTAGTAAGTGGCAGAACCAGGATTTGAGAAAGGTCTGCTCAACTCCAGGGCTGCCACGAAGACCCTGGGGGCAGGGAGCTGGACACCACAAGGGCCATGGAGGTGAGAAAGTCTGGTATGAGTTCAAGGCCTAGTAGCAAGAACCAGACCAGCACAGAGGACTGGAAACAAGATTGTGAAGGGGTGAGGGGAGAAGGGAGGACCATGAGAAGAGTGGGTAAGCAAGAGGCAGACGTGGGCTCAGAAATTGGCTCTTTCGAGCTTCTCTGGCTTGAGAGGAGTCTCTTAACCTTACTTCTGACTTGCTTCCCTCATTTGTAAAATGATTTTTTTTTAAGAGACAGGGTTTCACTGTTGCCCAGGTTAGAGTGCAATGGTGCGACCACAGGCCACTGCAGCCTCAAACTCCTGGGCTCAAGTGATCCTCCTGCCTCAGCCACCTAGGCAGCTAGAACTACAGATGCGTGCCACCATGCCCAGCTAATTAAAAAAATTTTTTTTTCTTAGAGAGCAGGTCTCACTATGTTATCCAGGCTGCTCTCAAACTCCTGGGTACAAATGATTCTCCACCTCTGCCTCCCAAGTAGCTGAGATTTAAGAAGGCAGCCACCACACCCAGTCAAATTGGTGATTTTAAAAATAATACCAAACCAGGCACGGTGGCTCACGCCTGTCATCCCAGCCCTTTGGGAGGCTGACGCTGAAGGAGTGCTTGAGGCCAGGAGTTCGAGACCAGCCTAGGCAACAGAGCAAGATCTCATCTCTATTTCTGAAAAATAATAATTTTAAAAATTTATATAAATTAAGGAAAATAGGCTGAGGTGAGTGGATTGCCTGAGCCCGCGGGCTCGAGACCCGCCTGGGCAAGCGAGACCTCATCTCTACAATAAATAAAAAAATCAGCCGGGCGTGGTAGCGCGCGCCTGTAGTTCCAGCTACTTGGAAG